>JAJMOB010000003.1:334463-419278 GCA_030444945.1 Hyphopichia fennica
TTTTTTTTTTTTTT
Organism: Hyphopichia fennica; assembly: GCA_030444945.1. Classification (NCBI taxonomy): domain Eukaryota; kingdom Fungi; phylum Ascomycota; class Pichiomycetes; order Serinales; family Debaryomycetaceae; genus Hyphopichia; species Hyphopichia fennica. The sequence goes on from JAJMOB010000003.1 coordinate 334,478, forward strand.
TTTTTTTTGATTTTTGATTTTTTACCAAAGGGCAATTACTCCTAAGCAAAGGACATTGATAGTTAACAATCAAACATGAGTGAATATCAGGAAATAGTCAATCCAAAAGTAGCAGCAGCCAAATCGGTCAAGGTCGCTTCTCCTCCTGGATTTGAAGGGTTAAAGGACACAGGCATACGAAACAAAAAGAACGCTCCTGCAATCAAGAAACCAGATCAAGAAACAGTGGACGAATTAAAGGTTAAGAAGGCATGGGAGGTGGCGCTAGGCCCTGCCAAACAAATCCCAATGAACCTAATCATGAGTTATATGACTGGTAATTCATTGCAGGTTATACCAATCATGATGACTCTTATGTTATTGTGGAAACCGTTACAAAGTATATTTACTGAAACCAACCCCATGTTCAAACAATTCAAGACCGAAGGTAATGAAACTGATATACTACTTACGAAAACCGTATTTGTATTATGTCAATTGGGTTCAATGGGTGTGGGTGTTTGGAAACTAAATAAAATGGGGTTAATTCCAAATAGTGAATCTGATTGGCTAGCCTGGCAACAAATTATTCAAGTTAAGGAATCGGTATCTATAATTTAATTTTAATTTTAAGTTAATTTAATATACAGCTTATATACAGATAGATTAAAGTATTTATGTAGTCTTTTCAGTAGTTTCAGTAGTTTCAGTCTTTTCAGTCTTTTCAGTCTTTTCAGTGTTTTCAGTGTTTTCAGTTCTTTCATTCTTTTCAGTAGTCTTGGATTTAACTCTTGATAATTCATCATCGTCATCATTCTCCATATTCTTTTCATATATTTGTTGCAAATTATACTTACCATACTTATCATAATTTGAAGCAACTCCCATACCAACATTTGTTTTAAAACATTCGACTAAAATCAATTTATCGTAATCTTTTAAATCAACCGAATGGCCATGTTCTCTCCCCACACTTTCAGCAATGGTCTTGATAATGTCCATTTTTTCTAAGGTATTAAAGTTTCTTTTACCAACTTGAATTGCAAATTTCACCGGTTCTTGTCCTTCTGCTTTATGAAAATGAGGAGCTAAGACTTTGGCTGCCAATTTCTTAATTTCTTCAATCGTTGGTGATACTGAATACGTTATTGGTGTTAATTTCAGAGTATAACGTGTGGTTTTAACTTTGGATTCATGACAATCTTCACATATTTTTTCAACCAATTCTTCCGGTTGAACTGGTTTACGAGTCTTGATAAATATAACACATTCACATCCTACTTCAATTGGCTTTAAAAATTCCTTTTTGCTGTTCTTTGTTTGTTTCATATCGCTCAACTCTTTTTTGATTTGATCTTCAATAGAAATCTCTCCTTCGTTATCTTCGTCAGAATCAGCCTCGTCTTTGAACTCTTCAAGATTGTAGAGTTGTTCAATCTTCTCCGAGAATATGTTCATTAACTCTTTACGACATTGCTGCTCTTTACCTCGAGCACATGTAGCATACACACCACTGGTATTCGGGTCAAGAAATCCACCTGCTTTGAACTTCTTACTCTTGTTTCCCCCTTTGCTTGAACTCTTTCTCTTTCCCATGTTGTTTGTCGTACTGGATGTGTTCGAGTATTAGATATCTTTTCAGTTGATGCCTTTCAGTGCATCACTTTAAGGGAGAAAAAAAAAAAAAATCTAAAAAAAAAAAATCATACGCATTACACAAACAACTCCTCCTATAAACTTGCCCATGATTCTTTGAAAAATAAATAGTAAGCTCAGAAACAAACCTTACTTAACTGGCGTGGTGCTTCTCGATGGAGACCGAACATCCAACATGATTGAATTTCCCAATTACATTTGGAATAATGTATTCCAACATGTTGCACCAAGAGATGTTTACTGTTTTGCATTAACTCTGAAACCTAATTTTCAACAACTAACTACTAATGAAATATGGGAAGATATTGTTTGGAATAACTGGTATGATATGCTATATGATTATAACTTCAGGTGTGCTCGTTCCACCAGACAGTATACGAGATCAAGCATGGAAGTTGACTACTTTAAGTTGTTTCTTAAATTCGGTCGAGTCCAACATCTTTTGGAAAACTACATTAACGAATGCAGACCTAAAGTCAACAATCGCAATGTCGAAGATATATTTCATTACTTTGGTCGTGATCATACAAATGTATGCGTTGCATACAATATCCTTCAAAAACTTAGGGAAAATCAATTCAATGATGTACAAAATATCAAATCTAATGTTTTTAAGATTGCATTACTCGAGAATTTGATGGTTTATTTGAACAATTCTATCTTTTTCAAAGACACTGCCCAAGGTTTTCTCAAACAGGATCCTGTCTATGCAAAAGGATTTGAAGAAATCTATTTTGAATTTAGCCTTCTTGATAAATCGTTCCATCATCTTATTAAGTACCGTACAAAATGTCATCAAGAAATGGCCGACTATTTCAAAAAGATAAGGCGAAATGTTCATTTGAATATTTACCCTGGGGTGACAATGAAAGATTCAGATGAACTTTCAAAAAATTCTATTTTGATTTTTGAAGATAATGCATCTTACTTTAAATTTATACGTAACCTAATAGGAATAATTCTTAAAAAACTAAGAACTCCGGATGATATATTGAGATTCCATCATGACCATGGGCCTTCATTTTATCAGGAAGATAAATCCATTGTAAGGTTTTATGCTGGTATATGTCACGGTGATCGTCAAGTGATTCTTGCGGTTGTTGCTCGATGCTTATCTGATTTTTTTGAGAATCTGAAAGTCATTATTGTTACTGAAGGTTCAGAAGCTGACTTCCCAACAATTGAACTATATAATCCTGTAATCCAAGTCGGATCTCATCATCTATTTTTCATAGACCAAATCGGATTGGGTATTCCTCTAGATAGATCTTCTGTTCAATATGCTGATAGAAATACAGTCGATAAAATAGTCAATTGGGAAAGTTATGGCCCTTGGGATTTAGACAATCAGTACTACCCTGAAAAATTTGCATCTAATTACTTTTCCGACAAATTCAGCCATGGTGCCAGCATGCTTGAAAATTTATCAACATATAAAAACTATACCCAACTCCAAGTAAGAACTAACCGAATCAAAAAGGTCTTCAACTTTCAAACAGATAAAATAATTCCAATCGTACACAAGAAACTTTTTGATCTACTTACTGGCGATCTGGATAGCTCGTCCCCAACTCTCAATAGAAGTTCCCTTGATGACTTGACCACTTACCTTTCAATAAGGAGCTTTATAGATTGTCAAGACATAAGTCCACACTTGCAAGCTCGAATAAAGCATTTTCTCGGGGGCTCCTCCGACGAAGATATTTTCAATAACCACCAGTTTTCCTACTCAAACATGCAACTGTATTATCTTCGAAACTCATCTGAAAATGCAGTTGGAAGTATTCCAAATGGGACTCTAATCATCAATAACAAATTTGGAGATATTGGAATGATAGTTCGTGCTAAAGGACCTCATCACTATTATGTTTTTAGTGATCGTAACGAAGTTTGCATTTACGGTGAAACATCAGTTTCAGAAGTTGGGTTGGATGACTGGGGTTTGAAAATACATCAAATATTTTATAATACGGTAGACATTGGAGTCCTAGGTATAGTCTTTCATGACTTGTTTGTTTAAGCATACATAGCTTTAGATAACTTAATATTAGAAATGAAAAGTAAATTCAATAATTTGTAGATAGTCTTGTTTTTTTTTTTTTGCAATCATGATATAAGGTCCGTACACCCCGCTAAAAAAAAAAAAAAAAAAAAAAAAAAAAAAAAAAAAAAAAAAAAAAAAAAAGAAAAAGAAAAAGAAAAAGGAAGAAAAAAAAGTTGCGATCACAGATTCTACTTGACAATTTTAAAATTATACCAGTTCATTTAAATTTGCCATTCAGGGTCCATATTTTAAACATTTCAATTGACTTTTCTCTTTTCGCTTATTTTCATTAATTCATTTTGGCTAATTTGTTTTTTTAAGTATACTTCAGGAAGTCAAACTGGTTAATAAGAATGTTGGGCAGATCATTTTTGAAATACAGAAGATCCATTAATCCTCGAAGCACTACCACTTATTTGAATTCAATTAGTAAGAGGTTTCATCATCAGGTTATAGGGATTGATTTGGGTACCACTAACTCTGCTGTGGCTGTTGTTGAAGGGAAAGATGCAAGGATTCTAGAAAACGAAGAAGGTGGAAGAACAACCCCATCTATAGTTGCATTTCCAAAAAATTTAAATTCTGGTGCTGTCAACGATGATGAAATTTTGGTTGGATTGCCAGCCAAAAGACAAGCTGTTGTCAATCCTTTTAATACATTCTTTGCAACCAAAAGATTAATAGGAAGAAAATTTGCTGATGAAGAAGTTCAACGAGACATTGATAATACTCCGTATAAAATAGTACCTCATGAAAATGGTGATGCCTGGGTTTCAACTCAATCGGGAAAAGTATTATCACCATCTCAAATAAGTTCACACATCTTAACTAAAATGAAATCAATTGCCTCAGCACATCTCACTGATGGAAACCAAAAGGTTGAACATGCTGTTGTTACCGTTCCAGCCTATTTTAATGATTCTCAAAGACAAGCTACTAAAAGTGCAGGTCAAATTGCTGGGTTGAACGTTTTAAGAGTTATTAATGAACCAACTGCCGCTGCATTGGCTTATGGTATTGATAAGAAACAAAAGGATGGTATTGTTGCTGTCTTTGATTTTGGTGGTGGTACTTTTGATATTTCTATTTTGGATATCGAAGATGGGGTATTTGAAGTTAGGGCAACTAATGGTGATACCCATTTAGGTGGAGAGGATTTTGACATATTATTATTAAACTATATTTTAAATGATTTCAAAGAAAAAACAGGTCTCGATATACTGAAGGATCGTCTTGCGGTTCAGAGAGTACGTGAAGCTGCTGAAAAGGCTAAAATTGAATTATCTCATGTTAAAGAAACTGAAATCAATATACCATTCATAAGTAATGATAAGCATATACAAGTCAAGTTGACTGAAGACCAGCTTGATGAAATGTCATTACATTTGCTCAATAAAACAATTGATCCAGTTAAAAGATGTATTCGTGATGCTGATTTAAAAATTAAAGACATTGATGAAATTATTCTTGTGGGTGGTATGACTAGAATGCCTAAACTTAGAAAGATTGTTGAATCTCTCTTTGGTAAAAAGCCAAGTACGGCAATAAACCCTGATGAAGCTGTTGCTTTGGGTGCTGCTATCCAAGGTGCTGTTTTATCTGGTCAAATTAAAAATGTGGTTTTATTAGATGTTACTCCATTATCTTTAGGTATCGAAACTTATGGTGGTATTTTCAGTCCTTTAATTCCTAGAAATTCTGCGGTACCAGTTAAAAAGGATGCTGTTTTTTCAACTGCTGTTGATGGACAAACAGGTGTTGAAATCAAAGTTTTCCAAGGTGAAAGAAGTTTGGTTAAAGATAATAAATTAATCGGTAATTTCAAATTATCAAATATCCCTGTTAGTCCTAAAGGTACCCCACAAATTGCTGTTTCCTTTGAAATTGATGCGGATGGTATCATTAATGTATCGGCCACTGATAAAACTCCATACCCTGAAGATTCTCCACATTATGGTAAGCCAAATTCAGTTTCAATTCAAGTCTCTGGTGAAACTGGATTATCCGAGGAAGAAATTAAAAAATTAGTTGAAGATAGTAATAAAAATTCCAAATCAGATGCTGAAATTAAAAAACATGTTGAAAATGCAACAAGAGCTGATATCATTTGTTCTGATACCGAAAATGCATTATTACAGTTTGGTGATTTTATGGAACTGGAAGAAAAAGACTTGATTACCAAAAAAGTTACCGATTTGAGAGTTAAGATTAATGACGTTAGAGAATACAGAGAATTCCACGATCCCAAATCAATCACTGACGAAGTAAATGATATACAACAAGTTTGCCTTGAAGCCATCAAAAAAGTGGCAATCAAGCAACAACAAGCTGAAGCAGCTAAGAAGAATCAAAACCAATGATCTTTATAATTTGTTACGTTAAGTACCCCTGTATATATACTAAGAAATATGGTTTAAAACTACTGTAAGCATATAAATATATTTATTTTCACTTCAAAAAAAAAAAAGGATTCGTATTAATATTTTTTATATTTTTATTTAGATAAGCATCATCTAGTGGTACACATAAATTCTATATACATAACACTTTCTCAGGGTTATTCATCGGTTTCCATTCTATCTTCAGATGGAACATCATTATTGCCTTCAGCACTATCACCTTGCGGTTGTTCATCATTAGCATTATCTTCATTATTATCCTCATCATCATCATCTCTATTTCTAGCGTTAGAGACTGAATCCAACTTGTCTAACCATTGTTGAACATCTTCATCATCATATATGGTATATTTAGTTTCTTGACCAACGATACTAACAGAGGTATTTTTATAGGTTAATTCAACATCTTGAGGTAAAGTATCTCTCAAGGCATTTAAACCATGAACAATTAATTCTTCGGGAGATTCTGTTTCACGTACAGTTTCCAAGTTTCTTTCCAAATATGTTCTTGCGGCTTGTGATCTGGCACCAATGGCAGCACCATAATATTCTAATACAGACCCTGAAGGTTGAAATTCGTATAAATGAGCCCCAGTTTCATCATAACCGGCTACTAAAAGACCAACACCATAAGGTCTTGAACCATAAGATTGAGTATTTTCTTGTGCTTTGTCTGCAATGGATAATACGGCTTTGGAAGTCAGTAATGGTCTATTGAAGATCATTTTTGAATTCATAGCTTGTTTTCTTAAATAATTTGATAAAACTCTAGCGTCTGGGGCTAATCCTGCTAATGCAATACCCATATGATCATCAACTTTGATAAGTTTCTTTTGATATGAACCCAATTCTTCGGCATTTCTTTTCAATGCAACTAACACAACATCTTTCTTCGACACAAGACCAACAGCAGCACTACCTTGTTTGATGGCCTCTAAAGCGTACTCCACCTGAAATAATCTACCAGTTGGTGAGTATGTGACAGAATCGTTATCGTAGTTATTTCTAAACATGTTCTATGGTTCTGATGGCTAGCAAGGATTGGTGTCTCTATGTTTAAGGAATATGAATTGATATGCAATTGGAAAATTGATTGTAATTATTATGGTTGGCAACTTCTATTCCTTGATAGTCAAAAAGAAAGAAAACTTAAGAACGCCACCAGACTTTGACCTTTTTTTTTTTTTTTTTTTTTTGGTTTTTTTTTGGTCCTGTACACAGCACCATTTTATAAGAGCTACTTCAAAAATTGTCAATTTTCATCTTCCATCTCTTTCATTAGCTATACATTCATCTCTTTTAGCTATACATTCATCTCTTTTAGCTATACATCATAGAGGTATCATGGTCAGTCACAGAATGATACAGAGCACTGCCGTGTCTATTCCAAAGGGAATACTCAGAAACGCCAGACCAATACGATTCATGTCTACGGTTAAACTACCAGAACATGCAACACAGGAGATCAAACCAAAGATCAGCCAGTTTAAGAACCCATTATACCATACTTTTCTACTTGCATCTTCGGCATATATATTCCTTCATACGTTATGGTTTAGTTTGGAGTATGAAGAAGAAAAGACAAAGCTTGAAGCCAGGTCTGAGTCTCTTGAAAAGAAAATACATTCTTTGGTTGATGAAAAAAGAACTGAACTTGAATCCAAGAAAAGCTGGTTCCCAAAATTCTGGAGGTGATTTCATGTCTAAGTTTCGTATCTGAGTTCATTTCGTATCTAAATATTCATTACAGTTACTATATATTGCGGGTTATTCTAGAAATCAGAAATTAGAAATCAGCATTCTTTTTAAATTTACTACTGAATTTGGCAAATTTAGAAGCTGCAGCTCCTGACAACATAGATTGATTAGTCAGATCCATACTATGCATGGAAGTATTGAACCCTTCATCGTGTCCTGATATATTCAATGCTGCTTCTTCTTCTTCAGTAGGTTGCATTTTAGCAATTAATTTCAAACCATCTTCAAGTTTAACTCTATCAAATTTTCTCATTCTAAAAGTTGAATTTTTGATGAAATCTTCATAATTATCAAGTAATAATAAATCAATGCATTGTCTTAATTCAGTAAATGTAGATTGTAAAGCAACACTACCACCTCCTGATTGATGTTCCTCGTGAGTAGAATATAAATTACTCATTGATTCTTCTAAATGTTGTATATCTAGATTAAAATTCTCAATTGCAATTCGATTACAAGTGGCAACATCCTTTAATGTCAATAGGAAATGCTCAGCAACAAAATCATAACTCCTAAATAAACCCAAGGTTCTAAAAGACAGCGGTAAATTTGAAAAAATTGAAGTAAATAAATTCTCCAAGAAAAGTGAAAAATCTTTAATAGAATAATTTGGTTCTGTATTACGAATTTCAGGTAACCAATCATCATATTCAACCATATCCAATAATTCCCTAATTTTTTGATCAACCATATTGAAAATTGCATCTTCTGAAAATTTTCTAACTTGTGTAAATAAATCAATTGCTTTTAATGTAAATGTACCGTTTACATCAATATTATGAATACCAATCCCATTACATGCCCTTAAACGACGATTTATTAGTTTACCAATTTCATATAAACTAAACAAATAATATTCCAAATTGGTATAACTTTGAGCAATAACTTCTTTATTATTTGAGTTTCTCTTGATAAATTCTTTAATATCATTACTTATACCAATTCCTGGTCCATCACCAAGTACCTTTTCAAATATATCATTAACGATTATATTGTTTAATTCACTTAAATCTGTATTATAATGTTGACTAATGAAATCTAAAATTTCCTCTAGTAATGATCTTATACCAAGACAATAATGAACATAATCTTCACTAAATGGGAAACTTATAGGAACCGATTTAACATTTTGAGGTGCAAATGATGCATCATCTTTATACCAACAAATTCTCATAACATTATCATAATCTTGTTTATCATTAACAACAAGGGGCATATAATGATCGGATTGAATTGACTCATTGAAATCAAGACGAAATTGTTGAATTAATTCGGGTCCAAAGTAATCTCTAAATATAATGACTAAAATCTCATAAAGTTCAATTGTCTTGTAATGATGATTTTCCATAATTTGTAGAAAATTACCAATAATATCTTTATAATCAGTTAATTCATCAAGATTGAAATTATTGGTATGTAAATGATTTAATAAAACTGGTTTCAATTTAATAGTATAAGATTCCCATAAGTCATTTGATGCATTATTATTTCTAATTTGAAACTTGGTGGCAAGGTTAATTTGTTTATCAGCCACGAAAAATGCTGATATCTTTTTTAAATATTCACCTAAGTTTTCAGTTGAAGAAAACTTGGCAATTGTTTCACTATATTTAGGCAGGTGATGATCATTACTGACTGATGAAGTTATTGGATAAATAACACGATTATACCTCTTTAACCATTCTTTATGATAAAGTTGTGATAAAAGATTAAGTTCATTTAAAGTTTGATAAACCAAAATAGCATCATATAATTCGGTTAAATCAACACCCATTTCTTCATCATCGGTTAAATCGTAATTAAACACTGGATCTCTCATTGCTAGTTCAATTGGGGAGTTCAATCTATGAGCCAAAAATGTAGTATTATCTTTGTTTTTACGAATTTTATCCCAATTATCTTGTAGATCTTGTAAATTAGCAAATAAAACAGGTCCCAAGTCACGAATTTTTTTCTCCAGTAATAATGAAAGCCATCTACATAAACTTTCAAATGATTCATCTTTAATCATTTTCGTTAAATGTGGAATTGAATCATAAATTTTAATTGCAAAACTAAAATTCTCCACTTTTGGTAAATGAATATTTGTTAATTCATCTATAAGTTTCAAAGCACTAAAATATCTATGCTGTTTAATTAATTCATGAATTTTATTTGTAATTTCCAACACTTGAATACATAAACTTAGGACAACATTTGTTTCATTGATTTTACTAGTGGTTTCCTTTGATTTGATTAAACTCTTCTTTCTTGATATTAATTCGTAAACTGATTTATTAAGTACACTACTCACTTGTACCAAATTTTTATTCAAGTCAGTTGACTCATAATTAACTCGATCAATTGAGTCAATGCATGAATTGATATCTCTTGTGGAACTTAATGATATATCATTCAATTCTTCATCTTTATCCTTAACAATATCGTTTAACTTGTGTATTAACTCAGCTAATCCATTCACTTTCAATGCACTTTTGACTATTGGGGCCAAACTTTCGAGGTAGTCTTCGGAATTTAAGGAGGTTTGAAATATATCTTCATCTCGGAGTAATAAATTCTCCAATTGAACTGTATCAATACCTGTGCCATTTATTTGTTTTTGGCCATTCTTTGTTGACCCATTGCTACCAGGATCAGTAGTACTACCATTTCCATTTGCTAATGAAGGCGCCATGGCATAAATATGAGGGGTAACGTTATTGATTCAAAATCTTTTGGGGCCAAGATACTTTATGTGATTTAGCAAGATTAGAAAGTATTGAATTGATATATAGCTATGTGCCTTCAACTGTTCGATTCTAAGGGTTTTTTGTGTGGTTAATGAAAAAAACAGTGATTTGTTTTGTTTTAATTGATGAATTCAAGTTTTTGTGCAAAACAAAAAAAAAAAAACTGAGCAAAAAAAAATCACCACTGTAAGTATCAGCTTGTCAAAGACTACAAGGAAATTTCAGCTATAATTGAGGTGTAGTTTGGATTTGCAACAACTTAAAGGGCAATAAGTTATGTTACCTAGTAATGTCTTGATATTGGGTGCTCCTAAGACAGGGAAGATCAGAATATGCCAACATATTACCAAAGATCTTAAGACAGATACTATAAGTACCGATTCCCATAGTGGGGTACTTTATAATGATGAATTTAGCACAAAATACTATAAAGTTAATTTGAATTTATTAGTGGAGGAATTTCCTGAGACAAGAGATATGAAATGTGAAGAAACAGATAGAATTGAGTATTTAAAGCAATGGTATGAAGAATTTAGAACTGGAGAATATCGAGAGTTGAGAGATGTTTTGAATGGGTTCATATTTACTTTTAGTACTGCTGATTCGGTGAAATATTTGAAAGAATGTTTATCTGTGGTTGATAAGATCCGAAACAAATTAGCTGAGGAATCCGAAGTGGATGATTGGAATGGGTTCCTTGTAATAGCTTGTGTTAACAATGATGAGAGCAATGGATCACAAACTGAAACAATTGAGGAATTTGAAGATGAAGCTATACTGTTTGGGTTTGAATTCTTGAACATATCAGAAAGTGGTAAGAATGAATATAGCGAGAGGATTGGAAAAGACCGGTTATACGAAATTTTTGAATCGCATGAATGGGAACATATGAATACGAATAGCACCCATGATGAGTATGAATCAAACAAAATGTCTAAAGTTGATCAAATGAAGAAAGGTTTACTAGAGGTAAGTGAAGATGAAGAAGAAGAAGAAGAGGAAAAGGAAGAAGGACATACTGAAAATCCAATGGATCTTGATGCATTGTTTCAAAAACTACAATTAGCGAAAGAATCAGTTAAAGATATGAATGATACTCAAAAGAAAAAATATGCTAATAAAGTCATTGACGACATAATAAATTATATATAGACTTTTAATAAATAAATAATGAATGATGAATAAAATATACTTATAATTTACTGTAATTTATATCTGGATTATCATATTTGATAGAAAACCCCGGATCGAAGTAACACTCTTGACAATCTTCATCCGCGACTCCATTTTCATGAATAAATACGGCAAAGTCAATATGAGATATGCTTTCATCGATAACAACCATTGGAGCATGCCAAATTCCAGCACCATAAGTTATAGATTGATTACCTTTACAAATAAAGGCCTTCACCTGCGAAGGTTCTGGTAAATTGGTTGGACTGGTTGATTCATCGGTTTTTGCAACAATCACCACATAAGACTTCTTCAGTAAGTTTTGTCCCATGGGGACAAAAGTTTGAGTAGAAAATGGGTGTCTTTCAAGGACTTTTGAAGTATATGTTTTATTCTTATTTGAGTTTGTACTAGTTATCAAATGTTTTGGAGCTGAACAACGGAAAATGTTCCAATTTGCAGTGGCAACTTTCCCACTAGGGCAATTATCATAATTGTTAATTATTGGAGCCACCTTATGAATTTTGATGGCTGTTCCATAATTAGCAGCTGACGATTCAACATTTTTGATTTGGTGGTCTGCGCTGATTACTCCACCATAAGGAGCGAAATTCTCAGGAGTCAACGGCTGGGCTATTATGGGCTCTATTTTAGAGGTACTGAATGTTTTCAAGGGCATGATTAGTTGAACTTGTGTGTTTTGGTAGGGTAGTAGCGTTGAAGTGAGTTGAAGTAGTATGCCCACATTCTTTTTTGGTTTTTTTTTGGTTCCTTTTTCACTTGGTGAGAAAAATCTAATCTTATCGGAGATCTGCGAAATATGATGAAGACCACACCATTGAAATGTCTACCTTTACTCTTACGCTACAAGTAGATAGAAGACCTACTATGTTACACGAAAACCCATACTCGTCACAATGCTCGACTTATCTCTGATGAAAAGATTTCAGTACTACAAGAGATAAACTATGGCAGTACTCGAAAGGGAAACTATGACTTGATAACAGATGATGAATGGGACGAATCTCCTATTTGAAAAGCCTTAGTGAATGAACACCACAATCAAGTGCCGTGTGTTATAACTGAAATATGAATCAAATTTGATAACCTTTATAATGGTGATAGTATAGCCGATTAGCATATAGGAAATTTGATCAAAGAAGGGTTTACCAAATGTATTTGAGGAGACCAACCGCTAAGAAAGTTAGTTGTTCAAGTTTCATTGATATACAATCAAAGTTTCACTAGAAAATCAAGAATTAAGTCTCAGTATATGCTGGTAATGCAGACAATACCGTATGTGAATGTTTAGGATAAACTTTAACAAAAGGCGTTTAAAATTCATTGTTAAATTGTCTGAGTCTTACTAACGAAATTGTCAGATTTCATCTTCCAGTGGGAAAGTCAAGTAAAATGATAAACTTTCTATTCTAACGTTTTAATGTTCTAATGTTCAATGTTCATTTTAATGTTCAATGTTCATTCTAAAATTCAATCGATGTTCATTCATTTTGATTTGTTTACACAATATTATTGTTGAGACATACTAAACTCCCAACCTTAACCCACCGTTAATAGGCTGTTGAATGGATTCTAGTATTGAATCGTTGCCATGGGGGTATTGTCAGCGTAACAAAGCGCCTCGAGTACTCAATAGATGAACACTCTTATAGTTGTCGTTTTGTAAACAAAAAAATTGAAAAAAAGTCTTTTTTTTTCTGTTTATATGGTGGCTGAAAATTTTTGATCAAAGGGGAAACTACAAACCCGAAGACCTCTACACATCAACATAAGCATACATTCACAGGCTTTTGAACAGATTATAAAGTAGATAAAGTATCACAAATTAAAGGTAAGGGATCTTACTTAGATAATAAAGGGGAAAATCAATTAGTCCGATCCAACTCCCGTTCTTGTGGTGGATCTGCTTGTGATTATTCTTCTTGTGATTTCATTTAAGCGTAACTGTGTAATGTATATTAGATATTCGCTTGACGAATACTACTTAATTAGACTTGAATTTTTGATAATTTCAATAAGAGTTTTTGAGTACTTTTCCTATTTAACATAGTGGGTATAGTGCAAAAGTATTGTTGAAATGAAATAAGACAAATCAATCAAACTATGAAAAATCTTATTCTCTTGTACATATAAAGTACATCGTAAAAACAACATCCAAGTATGTGGTATGCCTTGTTTATGGTTGAATTGACTATCGTATGGTTAATTCAAACATTTTTTTCAATTCAAAGTATTAGTTTAGGCGTTTCGGTAATTAGTAAAATCGGGATCTAGACACCATTTTAAGAAGTATTTTGAATGAGCAAATAAATCCTTCTGTGATGATTATCGTTTTCATACTAGTAGTCAAGTCAGTATGATATCGAGTGCAAAGCAGCTACCAATCACACATTATGATCGGAAATTTGTCAATACCTCCATAGACAAAGTAGAAAATCAAAACCAAAATGCCAAAATGCCAAATCAAAATCACCTCATGTCTTCAGACAAATAACCATCTCGAAAACAAAGAGCAACAAAAATGGTTGGGATCTCATGAACTTATCAACATTGTGTTGATTCAGTCCCTGTCAGAATGTAAGTTACATAATCCAAAAGGTTAAATCTTGGTGTTGTCTAACACTAAGGCATTTTGATTTTTTATAAGCACTCTCGAACCATCTATCCCGATTTAGGCCTCTGGACATTTTTCCGTAGTTTCAATGAGTGCTTTTTTGTTTTGGTGTTTTTGCTTTTTCACTACTTGAAATCAAAATTAAGGTTTTCATCCTTTCCTACGTTACTATTGTTCGGTTCTATTCATTTAAATAGACTTTTAATCATTGAAATAACAATGAAAAGTAATAAAATCTGACAATTTTTGATGAACTGCTTTTTTTTTCATCTACAAGTTATATAACAAGAGCTATTCCTCTAAATTCTGTAGAGTGGGTAGCTTATTCTGATTGACTGATGTTGTAAATCCTTCCAAGCCACTCCTTTAAGTCATTTCATTAATTCATTTCTTACTTGTACATATAATACTTCTACAATGCTGGTTCATTTAGATACTTTAAAATACATTACTAAAGCATCTGTTAAAATTTATGACTTTCAAGATAATGATATCAACAAGATTACTAAATGGTTTGTTAACTTAGAGTCACTCGCAAGAATTTTCAAAATTGAAAACCTTATTGATTATACCATTCCCTTGTTAAAAGATGAATATCTTTCATGGAGTTTATATCAAGAATTCGATAGTTGGGAATTATTCAAATATGATTTATTAAATAGAATTTTCCCCTTTAGATTGGAACTAGGTGATCAGATCTCAGCTCAAGTTAATACCATCAGAACTTTAATTGATAATCATGATCCTTCCGTATTCAAAGTTTTCGAAAGATTCATTAATGTTATGAATGAATTATTCAAAATTATGGCTCCATTTGAAGATTGGATTCCTACCAAATATGAAATACTAGGTGATATCGATACTTTATACTCAATCATACGACCATTTAGAAATTCTAGAATTGAATTATATCAACTCTACTTTAAAAATTCAAATGACTTAACCGCTGAAGAAGAAGAAAAAGTCTTGAACGATGAAGGTCCTACCTCTTTTTGGAATGAATTCAAATCTTTTGCTACAAACTTTTTAAATAGTTCATTGGCATTTGGGTTGTCGGTTAACAGACAAACAAAGTCCCCAGAATACATCAGCATCAATAAATTGGCTGTCAAAATAATGAACAGCTTGTGAGATTCACCCACTCACTTCGCTACTCACCTCTGCATCTCCTTTCCCTTTCCTTTCCATACTTCTATATAAAATACATAAAAATTACTATTCGTTAACCTTCAAGTCTTACCCTTTTTACTTGTTTTTTTTGTAGATTATTGCAAATGTGGTGCATGGGTGTTTTGCTGTACTTTTTTTTTTGTTTTGTTAGCGGAAGGCAAAAAAAAAAAAAGAAAAAAAATACACCCACAAAAAAAAAACACAAACAGTGAGAAAAAGATCAACTAAATTTTCCTTAACGAACTTCCTACATAATCGAATCAACTTAGTATAATTACCCTGAAAGTTTTGTATGACGACATGTCTGAAGACGAATTCAAGTTGGTTAAAGATGGCGCGCCATCTAATGCTTCTCAGAATGATAAATATAACGACGACGAGAACCCAATAACTAGAAATGTTTTCAACCAATTTAATGTCCTTGATGATGACGCCACTACTCTTGCTGGTGGCATAGATGATGATGATCTGAAGAAAGATGGTTTAGACCAGTCTCAGCCTGCTAGTGTTATGTATATACCTGAAGAAGGAGGGTTTGCAGGGGATTCTAATACTTTAATCGATGGTCAAGAAGGGTATCACAATGGCTCATCTTCAAAAGGTCTTTTAAGCTCAAATAAACAAGGTTTAAAAGTTTCTTTACAACAACTTAATTATAACCAAAGTAAACTTGCCTTGGATAGATCTATTAACCAAACTGTCGAATTATTATATGAATTAGTTACAGAAAATAACCTTCGTCCAATTTTTTACCCTGCTTCAGCTGAAGATAGTAATAATGTTTTACTTAATTCAAGAAAAGCTCATTTAGCCTTGGTTCGCCAAAATATAAGTTTAAATTCAAAATCTCTTGCTAAAGCAAAAATTGATCCTGAAACTTTGAAAGATAATGAAAAGGATGATGATCTTCCTGAATTTAAAATCTTGAAACTTAATGTTAAAATTGGTAATAATGCTCAAAATACCGATGTTGTATCTTCTTTGGATAAACAATCTATTGCTCGTTTACTCGAACAACGTTTAAACCAACAAGTCAAGTATTTACTCAATTTGAAAGATCGTGTTGATGATACTTCTTCAAAAGTCTTCGTTACCGGTGATTTGAATGCCGGTAAATCAACTTTTTGTAATGCATTATTAAGAAAAAAAATCTTACCAGAAGATCAACAACCTTGTACTTCAGTATTCTGTGAAGTTATTGATGCACAGAAAGAAAATGCCAGTATTGAAGAAGTTCATGCCGTTCGTATTGGCCTCGAATATAATATTCGAGATGAAACTACCTACGAAATTCATCCTTTGAAAAAACTTGAAGATTTGGTTTATGAGTGTGATACTTATTCCTTATTAAAAGTATATGTTCTTGATAATCGTACATTCCAAGAAAGTCTTTTGAGAAATGGGGTTATTGATATTAAGTTGATCGATGCTCCAGGTTTAAATATGGATCTGTATCAAACTACTCAGGTTTTCTCTCGTCAAGAGGAAATTGACTTGGTTGTTTTTGTTGTTAATGCTGAAAATCATTTCACTTTATCTGCTAGGGAATTTATAGCGGCTGCTGCTGCTGAAAAAAGATATGTTTTCATTGTTGTTAACAGATTTGATAATATAAGAGATAAAGAAAAATGTATGAAGAAAATTATGGAACAGCTTAAAGATTTATCTCCAGATTCTCACAAAGATGCTAAAGAATTTGTTCACTTTGTGAGTTCATCCGATGTCTTAGATGGTACCCCTGGTGGTGATGGTGATGGTGATGGACCTGATGATAATCCCGATAATAATAACCACAACGCAAGAGATCCTAATTTTGATCAATTAGAAGAATCATTAAGAAAATTTGTTCTTGAAAAAAGAGCAATTTCAAAATTACTACCTGCTAAAAGTTATATCATTAATCTCTTGAATGATTTGAAAGTATTATCAACTGTTAATGAAAAAATTTATGCTCAAGAAAAGCAAGATAAACTTAATGAATTGAAAAATCAAGTTGCTCCAAAATATGATGAAATCATGTATAAGAGTGTTTCTATAAGTGAGTCAATCACCAAATTGGTTGAAAAAACTTGTGGTGAAGTTTATGATCTTGCTAAGAATGATATATTAACCACTCTTCAAAATTTTGGTGATCATCAAGTTGTTCGCTACCCCGGTTTACAAAATTTATACGATTATGCTAAACAAACTCAAAAAGTCATGATTGATACCATTTTATCCTCAGTTCAAAATAGTGAAGGTTCAGCAAAAAGTTTGACAAGTAAAAGGGTTGATGAAATTATTAAATTTGGTCAAACCAACCTAGGTGAAGAATTTTTGAATGACAAAATTTTCAAGTCTGATTTGATGTTTACCAGAAGACGTGATACCATTAAGAAAAAGCTCGATGACCTGATTGAGTTCACAGATTTCTTTGATCCATCTTTTGACTCTGTTTTATTATGGTTAGGTATTCCAAAAGACTATGTCAATAATACTAGACAACAAATTAGCTATTATAATCCAGCAACTTTATTGACCAGTCTTCCAAGAAATACCATGTCATTAAAAGAACAGATCCCAACGCAATTAACTTTGCACACATTGTATTCATCAACAAAAATATTAACCACTGGAGCATTGATCCGTAAATTGTATTCATTATCTCACTTGTTTAAACCTCTGGTTTTGAAACAAATTATCGGACCTGTCTTATTAGGTGTTGGTGGTTTTACTGTTTATTATCTCATAAATGATATCCCGAACGCATTTCCAAGAAAACAAGCTCGTAAAATCAAAGCACAAATTTATGAGATGGACTATGCTCATGTTAATGCCGACAGAATTTCCAAAGAATGTAGACAAGTTCTTAATTATCCTTCTAGACAAGTAATGAATAATTTCCAAACCTCAATTGATAAAAGAAATGTTGAAAAGGAAAGATTAGAAAAAGAAATCAAAAATGCAGAAATTAGTCATAATTATTTCCTTGGTTTATTGGAAAAAATCAATAACCAAAAAGAATTTGTCAATGAGATTGATTTGGAAAATGTTAATACTGTTGATTAGTATTCTGTTTTCTTCTAATTTTTGTTTCTTGTTTATTTATATAAATTACTTTCACTTCATGATTGTTACTGTTCTCTGTATATAGTTAATCTTCAAAAAGAAAAATGGACTTTTTCTTCCTTTCCATTGTGATTTTCTCGAATAATTAAAAACACTTCTAATCGTATATTAAGGTTTTTTGTTTTATTTAATTAAATAATGTAAAGAATTCTAAGCCGAAGCAGTTGAAACAGTACGTTTTTTTGATTGTGAATAAATAATTGATAAGCAGAGAATTAGTGAAGCGACGCAAGCCATGGCACTAAGTTCAAAAGCTCCTTTATAACAACCATTGGCCTTATAACAAATACCTGTTTCCATATCGGTATTTCTATCATATATGTTTCCAAAAAATTTATTCAACACGAAAAGGAAAACGAGGCCACTGGTACAAATTAATCCCCAGGTAGTTGAAAAGGTTTTGGTACCAAAAGTATCAGCAATAATTGCAGGATACGTACCAAACACAGATCCAAATGATCCTCCTATGATAACTGAGGAGAGGTTAATAATATGGAGATTATCTTTGTTCAATATCATTAAAATTTGGCCAATTCCCAATAAAGTAATTGTCACCACGATTATACAAAGTCTTTGGATATGATACTTTTTATACAAATAATCTGAGATGAATCCAGCAGATAGACGCCCAGTGAAAGACATTATAGAAATTATAGAGACCTGTAATGCTTGTAATGAAGCTGTTGGTTGTTCCTTGGTTTGATGACTAGAGGCTAAAATATTTGAATAATCAGGGTCTTGACGTACTATCTGAGCAGTACATATGAAGCCTATACAGAAAATGTACATCTGACTTACACCTGATAGGGTCCCCATTAATATATAATTAGCCCAAAAAAGTTTATTAGTTAAAAGATTAGCTATGATAACTAATGGATTTTTTGACTTTTTAGATGGATTACGGTATGAATTCAATTTATTTCTAAGTAACGTTGATGCATTTAATGCTGAATTTGAAGATTCACTAGACAAACTACCAGAATCCGTTCTTGAAAATAGTTGTTTGTTGGTCTGACCCTGTGAAGAAGATCCTTGCATTTGGGTATTTGTATCTCTTAAAGATTGAATTGCGGGTGGTAGATCAGAGGAAATGGAACTAACTGAAGATCTGGGTGTTCTATAACCCAACCCCCAGAATGAAAAGGATCCTCTGAGTGCAGAGTCTGCTCTGGGATTATAAACTTCGTTGCGAGGTTGTGGAGATGATTCTAGAGCATTCTCATCATTTGCAGATATGGTAGAAATAAATGAATTCACAGATGACTTATGGCTCAAGAGAGCAGTTTCTTCATTTGTCCTGGGCTTGGTTGAAGTTTTTGATCCAGGATTACTTGTTTCGATATCATTCCGGTTCAGGTAATCCTCATCATCATCATGGTGGGGTAAGTAGACATGAACAAACCATGAACCGGTAAAAGTGACCAAACCACAAAATATTGATAAGAAATTAAGAAGACCACCAGTATTATTTTTGAAAAAGATAGATGCAATAATAGAAAACACAACTGCTGATAACCCAAAAGCACTAACGGGAGCTGCACCGGCTGCACCCCTATGATTAGGAAAATTGGACTGAGCAACTTTTAAAGTTGAAAAATAACAGGTAATACATCCAAATCCAATGAAAACCATTGTAAGTGAAACTATTAGTAAATTGCTAATTGCATGCTGGTAAATTTTGAATAGTCCAAAGTATCCTAACAAAATACAAAAGGATCCGATTAAAACTGATAATTGTGGTCCTTGATGATCAATAAACACCCCTGCCGGAAGACCCCCTACTCCACTACCTAAATTTGAAGCCAACGCAATAATAGCTGAATCTGAAGTGGTAAGACCAATTCTTTTTATAAGTTGAGGGGCATATAACCCGTATAAATATGGAGTACCTGATGCCAATGCAATGAACACAGATGCCACCATTGCAATTATCCTACCCTTTACATGAGTTGGTGGTTGTGAATTGGTCTGTGTTTGCAATTGTAACCCACGGTTTTCAGGAATAGTCGACATTGTTCTTCAAAGTAACCCTGATGTTGGCTTTAAAATTTTTAACCCAATATTTATTTTTAATTCAAAGATCTTACTTGTATTTGATTTCCCGCCGTGTGTTAAATGTGGAACCTTAGCAATCCACCAGAAATTTCACTTAGATAAGAGATTTTTGATTCCAAAATTTTTTCAATTGTGGTGTACGGGTGTAGAGATTGAAAAGAAATCAACAAAAAAAAAATCTTCGACGTCACAAAGAAAAGATTTGACTTGGTGAAAGACTCTTTAGTTATCCGATAGAACAATAATATTGATCATGGGCAGATTGAATAACGCTGAATTTCTTCTGCAAGTCGGGGAGATTCTCAAAGCCAACGATGGAAAGTCGTCAGTGTATATAACTCAAAAGAGATTGACATTACCGTTAGACATATCAGAGGGGCCCTTAGCCAAATCAAATTCCAGCATCAATGATTTACCATCCAATGTTATAGAGCATGATCTGACGATACCCACAAACACTGAAGAGTATGCGGTTCTTATTAGATTGGCCATGAATGGTGATAAAAAAGAAAAGAAGGAGAAAACCAAATTATCGACTGTGGTTGAAACTTCTAACTTGGGCCAATTTTGGGTTGAATACGCTCAAGTTATCAAAACTGGTTTCACTGGTTTAAGAAAGAAGGAGAAGAAGAAGAGTAAGAAGTCGGGTAAAGTCACTAAATAAACTAAACTTCAGCATTTTTTCTTTTGGTTTTTTTACTTTTGTTAATCCAATACCTCTAATTCATTTTCCTTGTATATTATATCTTAATGATAGTCACGTACGAACTTTTAATCAAAATTTGTTACATCTTGTTACATCTTGTTACATCTTATTACATCATACCTGTAGAATACACTTTTATTGAGCTATGAATACTATTCTATAAATCCTCCACTATTAGTAAACCATTTGGATAAATACAATCAATGTCTCTAATTTTGGTTTCTTGTGCAAGCATCTCATTTAGATTTCTCTTTGGGGGTAATGGTGACAGTAGTTTGAAATTATAATCGACTTTAAATTGTGACAAATTATTTTGTTGCACTTCTGTGTCGCTCACATTCCCACTGATGTTTCCATCCAAGTACCCACCATTCAATAATTCAACATACGTAAAAATTTCCAGCACTGGAGATTCAGGCGGGAAGTGAAATGTTATTCTACTACCACTTTGTAATTTAATTGCGACTCTAGCTGAATTGGCAACTGGATTTGATTTCCAAGTTTCAAAATCTTTTACTCTCCAAGTCAAATATAATTTTTTCAATTTTTCATACTGCTTCTGCTGTTTCTTTAATCTATCTTCAGCCAAAGATTTTTGATAATTAAGATCCTGCTGTCTTAAAATAACTTGACTCATATATTTATCCCTTAACTCATTTCTAATAAGAGATAATTCGTCTTCATATTTCGCAATTCTCTTTTTAAATTTATTTTGAATTAAAATACTGGCATCTTGGTCGTCGCTAAACGAACCTTGAATTTTCAGAATTAATGAAACTTTTGGGCTGGTTTTAACAGGACCTTGGGGAGACATCGTGGTAGTTCTTGTTAAACACAATAATCCTAGGAATGGAAATTTCGTAACATTTAGACTATTTGCCAATTGATACGTTTCGGGATTAGTCAAATCACCTCCCCAAATGATTATATTTGGGGAATTAAATAATGAAATAAATTCAGGATTGGTAATAACCTTATTAAAAATATTCGAAGAATTTTCATTCTGTGGATGAGTTAAATAAACAAATAAAAATTTGGCTCTTTGGTGTGACATGTATAATGCTTGCGTGTAACTTCCTTCAAAAAATGGAGGGAGTGAACCAACGGATATTGGTATACCGGATTGTCCATATTGCTGTTGGGGACTCAAGTTATCTTCAAGAGCACGAACAAAATGATTGACGCGATCAATAGGATCGTTTATCAAATTGTTACTTGTAGTGGTACTACTTAATGATCTTGATCTTAATCCACGCTTATCTTTGAAATATATGATATTTAATACTTGAGCCAATATACGGAAACAAACAATTAATATTAGAATAACTGGTTTGATTATTAGATAATTGAGCCATCCCGATAAATTCTTAAAGGAATTATTGACCATCACTGAATTGAAATAGTTTCTAACTCTTCGAACACCTCCTTGTTGCTCTTCATCTTCCAGCGGGAAATACCCTGGCATATTATTAGAAGCTGATGACGTGCTGTTTGTATTGGGACTATCAGTACTTACCGACTGATAAGTACCATCCTGGGCGCGGTTGCCAAACAACCGTCCAAGGAACCCGTCTGAATTATTTGACATTGCTGATGGTCTATATGGCTAAAGTTTAGGAATGGTAGATATAAAAGAGTTATCGATTATATCTGGGGCGACTAATCAATTACAAATTTAGCACAAAAAAAAAAACATTAGAATCAAAAGTATAGCTCCGTACACCACTTTTTTTGAATATTTAATACTGCTACTATAAAATTACATCAAAAGGCAATTAATAAAAATGTACTTTTAGATAATTAGAAAAGAATTATATAGTTTTATTTTACAACAGAGATTCCAAGTTTATTAATAAGCTGTAGGTTTCTCTAGGCATTTTATATTGAACCATACCAGCATAAATCATGCAGTTTTTAGCAATTTTCTTCAAACGATTTAACTCTTCACGTTCGTTACTTGAAGTTTGATAACGTTTGGTAATAATTGAGTAATTTAATTGGGAGACGCTGGTCATGATCATTATCAATAACGATGGAATAGCTTTGACTAAGTCATCGTCCATGTTTTGAGAAAGTAACTCAACGGCTTTTCTAATTTCTAATAAATCATCAGTTTCGTTAATTGGGATCAAACCCAATTGTTTAATTTGTAATATGGTTTGATTCCAATTTTTATTGAAAAAGCGATCTCTGATTGATATTATAGGTAATAATAAATCATTTGTTTGTCTTTTGGATGATGAAATTTTGTCTAATATAAAACTATTATTGTGAAAGATTTTCATAATATGTTGACTCAATAAGATAATGTTATTATCAATAGTATCATTTGATTTAACTTCTCCATTTATATTTTGATAATTACCATAATCAATTAAAGGTTCATCTAATTCAGAGGTTGCTAAAATCTCACTAAGCAATCTATTAATTAGTGATACCACAGTATCAAAATCTTGACATAATTGATAAAGCAATAAAGCATCAAAAATTCTACCTTCTTCTTCGCATCTGATTGAAGATATTTCTATGATTTGATGATAGAATTGTGGTAAATCTCCTAAACCGATTAATGATCTTTGTTTTTCTAAAATCCCTGGAATTTTATCCCCATTAGTTTGATTTAATTCACCCAACAATAAATTAAATTCTCTTGAAATTAAAATCAATTCTCTTAATGCTTCATGGCATTTAGCGAGTTCCTCTTTGGCCTTACCACCTCTCGACATAGCAATCAAGATAAGATATTGACTGGCAACCTTTGGATCACTGATTTTGAAACTTCTGGTATAAGATCCTAATAGTCTACTGTAATTGATTTCATATTCATCATTGGAATTGACTATAATTAAATCATCTTTATTATTGAAGCTTGAAACTTTTAATAATCCATAATAACATAAACCAATTGATAAATGAACCGCATCACATTCATTTATAGCCTCATAAGTATATTGGATTCCCAATTCAAATAACCCAACTAAAATTAATGATTTTAAGTAAAGAGGATTGTTTGATGATGAATTGAACTTCTTTGAACCTAAGTTAACAATTTTTTGTTGTAAATTTTCCAAGGTATAATTCTCATAAATAATACTTGACGACGATCCGGTATTAAATTCATTAATAATTGATAAATGAAACCAAAGCCAATCTTCAATACTTAAATTAATTGAATGTGGTAAACTTTTCTTGGATAAATCACACTTACCAATGATTTTATAGACAGAATATTTATATGCATCAAAATCGTTTGAATCTTCATTGATATATTGAAACTGTTGATTGAATTCATTACTAATTTTGATTTGTAGATCAGAAGGTAAACCCCAACCCTTATGTTCAATGAATTTAGATAAATAAATAGGGAAATTTTTATCAAATTTAGCAAAAGAATCACGATTACCATTGACTAATTCTAATGCCTCACTATACAAACCACTTCTTAAAAGGTAAAAAATTAAAGCCCATATTGGAACACCATTAACATTAAGAGTTTTATCAATGAATTCGTGGTCATTATTTTTGGCAATGATTTTATTTATGAAGTACGAGACTCTATTAATATTATTTGGAGGTAAAAATTCATTTGATTTTTTATCATCTTTGATATAAATTTCGTCCATGTAATTGAAAAACTGTTGTTCTAAATAATTCTTGGAATTTTCAATTATTTTCTTATTCAAACCATTGCGTTCATTGAAGTCTAAACTTTGATAAGATTCAAAGAATTTTTGTTCTTGATTTGTTTTGGCCGATTTCTCATTAGTCAAGTCTGATAATATTTTCCAAGTTTCACTAACTTGTTTAGATTTAAAATCAACATTTGATTTATTTAATTCTTCAAAGTTTAAACAAATTGGGAAAAATTGATTTGACAATCTTGCTTCATTCAATTGATAAATAACTTTTGCATGACTTTCAAATTTTTCTCTAGTAACTTGTCTTAAACTTGAAGAAGTTTGACTTTTGGTTTTTAATGGAGTTAATATATTATAATGACCAGGAAGTGATTTATTATTCCAATTCACGGAATTTTCTGATCCAACTTTAGCACGTTTAGTTTCACTTGTAGCAACAACACCAAATGACTTTCTTAATTCATCACGACGAACTTTCCAATCAATTGAAATATTTTGATTGATAAATTGATCAAAATCATTAAATGCCGATAATAAAGATTGTTCAATGGCTGACAAAATATTTTCATCCTTCTTAGCATTAAGGTAATTATCAAGATTAGCCAGTGGTAAATGCTGTTGATTAAATTTTTTATTGATATCAGTTTTAAAAGTAGATACTTCAGATTGAATAGCTTTACCATTAGCGTTAGGAGCGATTATTTGATCATCAGTTTCCATATCTGAACGTTGATCATTTTTATGTTGTTGTTCATATTGTTGTTGAACTTGCAGAATATGACGGAAATGACCACGACGAGGTTTTTCTGCTTCTTGACGATGATGTTTTGATTGATGTTTATCAGAACTTGGAATATTAATTGAATTTAATTCATTTTCAATTTCTTCAGCTGAAATTCCACTCGAAGCAAGTAAATAATGAGCTTTTGTAAAATTAGCTGGTTGATTAGTAGGAGTAGATGATTTCCTTAATTGTTGAGTCTTTTTTTGTAATTCATTAAGGGTTAAATTAATACTACCTAAATCTGAATTACTTGCTTTTGGAAGATTATTGGCTGATTCAATCAAATCCTTTAATAATCTATGAGATGGGGTATTATTGTCAAGGGTACTTTGAGAAAGGGAACCTTGTTGTTGTTTTGTGCTGGCCTGAATAGTATTTGAAGATCCAATAGCATTAGTTGGTGCTACATTGGTAGTAGGAGCAGTATTTGTAGTATTACCGCCAAAGAGTCCTCCAGTATTGGTGTTGGCATTGGCATTGGCATTGGTACTGGTATTTGCAGTGTTGTTATTCGATCCAAACAACCCAGTTCCAGCTGAAAAAGTGCCTCCAGTGGCAGGAGTAGCGCTAGAATTCCCGAAAAATGACATCAATGATCCACGTTACCTTTATCAATTGATGAATTAGTCCAGGTCTTTAGCTGAGTGTTCTTCCATAAGTCTCGAGGGCAGGAGAAACTTTTTTTTTTTTTTTGTTTACTTTTCTATGTGAAGTTGATCCCTTGAAGGTTACCCGGTCGAAATTTAGTACCATCGCGAGCACGCAAAAGAACAGAAAAAAAAAAAAAAAAAAACTTCCCTATAAATACGATGGGATTCCCAATTTTTTTTTAATTAATTTTACTTCTTTTTCTTCTTTATTCAAACTTGTCCAAAGTTTTATCCATCACATTAGACAGTGCACCGATATGGTTGTATGAGACTGCGCGGTCTATGTCCTACAGTTTTTGTAGGCTTAGATCAATTATATGTGGTGATTATACAACGATGTCATCATGTTTGGTGCGATAGCTGATGGAGAGAATAATTTGCATCTTTAAGAACCTGTCTGGATTTTATTAGTTGAAAGAGAGGTGTCAGTAGATGCATATATTTTATTGTAAGAATTCATACATATCTTATTGCTTTTTGCCTAGCGTTGCAAATACGTGATTAAAGCATGTTGGAAAACCATTGATACGTTTTTTCTTTAATTTTTCTTTTTGATCCTACGGATTAGTATCTAATTATAAGTCTATTGAAGGTATTAAATTATCTAAAGTACATTTATAAATCAGCTTTACAAACATGAGGAAATTCTTCCTCTTCGTTATTACCTAATCCACCAGCAAAGTATTCTCTACAAGAATACTTACGGATTGGGAAGAACCAATAAGCAAGGGCCCAAACTAAATAAATAGCTATAACCACCGAGACATAATTCATATTACCTTTAGTAACTGGCACAGTAGTTGGGAATGAATAAAAAACCAAAGCAAATATTGACCAAGCAATAGTAATATAATTACAAATTGTACCCCAAATACCTAACCAAAATGGACCATGATTAATATTATTACGACCCCTGTATAATAAACAAATGGTTGGAACACAATAACTTAATAATAAAAATGTAATACAACCAACCACCATTGAATTAAAAGCAGTATCACTAATTAAATATAAACAACCTAATATAGCTACCCAAAATGATGAAAATAAATGAGCATTTAATGGAACTCCTAAATTTGGATCAATAATTGATAAATATTTTGAAAATGGTAAACCATTATCTCTACTAAAAGACCAACATAATCTTGCTTGCCAAGTATGACATGATATTGTAACTCCACAAGCAGTTAAAAAAATTAATACACCAAGACAAATTGCACCAGCTTTATTATTTAAAGCTTGATAATAAATATCTAAAATTGGCATACCAGTATTTGAATTAATAATATCATTTAAATTATGAAGACTGAAAAACATTGCAATTGAATAAGAAAATGCAGTAATCATACCAATAGTAACGGTACCAAGAATTGCAATTGGAATAACAGTTTCAGCATCATGAACTTCTTCAGCTAAATGGGAAGCAGAATCAAGACAACTAAAACTCCAATTTGGATTAACTAAACCAATAATAAAAGCAATACCAGAATTTGACCAACCAGTATTATTTTCAAATTCAGTAAATACAAAACTTGCATCACGATAATTACCTCTTGAACAAATAAGAACCGTTAAAGTAATAACCACGTATGAAAAAAGTGAAATATATAAAACACTATTAGCAATCATTGGTAAAGATTTACCATAACAATTAAAAAAAATTAATAATAAATTAACAAGTTGAAATATAACAAATAATTGCCATTTTTTAGTTATATGATCAGGATGCATTAAATTATAAAATCCCATTACTTCTTGAGCAATACTTAAAGCCATTGATGCACTTGTGAAAAGTGCTCCAGCCCATGCTAATGATCCACATAAATAAGCTAAAAAACTTGAATACTTTTTGGGTGATAAAACTCTTGTCCAAACGTATTGACCACCAGCTGATGGTATAGCACTAGACATTTCACTAAGAGTTATACCAATACAATATGATATAGCAGCAATAATTAAAATACCATAGATAACAATCACTGCCCCTCCCAGAGAAATAGATGTAATTAAACTAGCCAGTATACCAAACCATGAATTAGTTAATCCAAAACCTATACCCAATACAGACCATACTGAAAATGATCTTTTCAATTCACCTCTCTTAGGAGTCTCACTGAAATTCTCAAGATCTTCACTTTTAGGATCTTTTGAAGTTAAAACCCTCAAATTAGACTCAGATATATTCGATACCTTATCGAGTGAGTCCATGATAATATATTTTAGCAGCCTACTAAATCAAGAGAATGTTAGATCGTATAGTATAACTTATACAAATGTAGAAGTTTTTTCCTGATGGCTTCTTTTTCCCACAGATCCATTTTTCAATCTTTTCGCCTGGTGCAAATTTTTTTGGATTTCCTTTTTTTCCTTTTTTTTTTTTGTTTTGTTAGCGTTTGCAGTTTTCACATGCTCCTAATTTCCGCGTTTGGGGGGGGCAGGTTATGGTGTATGGGTTTATTTGAATATGTACGGGTGTATAGTTTTAAATTTGCTAAGGGGACAAAAAAAAGGAAGAGCAAAAAGGCAGGGGGGCGTCTGTATACGAGACTTGTAGACTGGCCATTAGACTCCACTCTAGCAACTTTAAGAGCCAATTGCATCAAGATAAACTCATCAAAACACATTAGCATATACCTAACTGGCATAGGTCTTTATTGATAAGCCAATTCATTATAATATAGTATAAAGGGGGGAATCAAGACAAAAAAAAAAAGGAAAAAGAAAAAAGAAAAAGATAAAAAAACATGCAATACGTTGGTAAAGTCGGCGGGTACGTTTATAATCAATGGAACTCCTTGAATCCTGCTACTTTATCGGGAGCTATTGATATTATAGTTGTTGAACAACCTGATGGAACACTTCATTGTTCACCATGGCATATTAGATTTGGGAAATTCCAAATCATTAAACCACTGCAAAAAAAAATTGATTTATATGTTAATGATATTAAAACTGATTTACCCATGAAATTGGGTGAAGGAGGAGAAGCATTTTTTGTATTTGAAACAACTAATTCTAATGATGATTTATCAAAATCAGTATTAACATCTCCTGTTATAAGTGCTGCTTCATCACCTTCAAGTTCTCCTCCTAATTCACCTCCTAATCCATCAACTCAATCATCATTAGAATTATCAAATGAACCTGATTTACTCGATTTAAATGTTAATGAAGATCTTGAAAATAAAATTAAATTAAGTTCAGGAATTCCTAATTCTAATTCTCCTCCTACAAGACCTCATTCCGCTTCATCATTATCTAAATCTCCAACTCCAACCATTCATCTGAAAATTGCATTTGAAAAAGCTCGTAAAGTTACTCAAAGATTAAATATTCCTTCTAAAATTGATATTAATGGTGATATGGTTTTAGATATGGATGGTTATAAACCAAATAGTCAAAAAAATATTGAAAATACCGATGAATTATTTAAAAAAGTTTTTATAAATGAAATTAATAAATTAACCGATGATGATAATGGTGATGAAAAAACTTTTAATTTATGGGATGATATAATTTGTAAAGATAAAGATGGTAATATTAGAATTTTAAATAGTTCAAGTCCAGAATTATCAAGTTTACAAGATGATTTACAAAATTCTGAAGGTTTATCTGATTTATCTTCTCCAATAATTGATGATCCATCAATACTTTCACCCGCAATCGGTGATTCTAATTCAAAACTTGATAATAAAACTTATTTTAAAACTCTTCGTCTTACCTCTGAACAACTTCAAAAAATGAATTTACATTATGGTCAAAATAATTTAACATTTAGATTAAATCAAGGTACTTCTCAAATTATTTCTAATTTATATTTATGGAAACTGACTACTCCAATTGTTATTTCTGATATAGATGGTACCATTACAAAATCTGATGCATTAGGTCATGTACTTAATTTATTTGGTCGTGATTGGACTCATCCAGGAGTTGCTAATTTATTTCAAGATATTAGAGCTAATGGTTATAATATCATATATTTGACGGCTAGATCTGTTGGACAAGCTGATACCACAAGACAATACTTGGAAAGTATCAATCAAGATGGTATTAAATTACCAAAGGGTCCAGTTATTTTAAGTCCTGATCGTACAATGGCTGCATTGAAAAGGGAAGTTATATTGAAAAAACCAGAAGTTTTCAAAATGGCCTGTTTAGGTGATATTAAAAGTTTATATTTCAATACAAATTTAAGATTGAGATTGAAAAATGATTGGGAACAAGCTCAAGCTAGATTGGATCTAGAAAATTCAGAGAATAATGAAAGTGGTAATGGTAATGACAATGGAGATGGGACTGGGAATGGGACTGGGAATAAGTCTGGTTCACCTATTACCAGTGATTATATGGAACGTCAAATAAAGAATCAACTATTAGAACAAGAAAAATCTCAAGATGATGATGATGAACGTACACCATTCTATGCCGGTTTTGGTAATAGAATAACTGATGCCATCAGTTATAGAAGTGTCAAGGTACCACTGCATAGAATTTTCACCATTAATCCTAATGGTGAGGTTCATATGGAATTATTAGAATTGGCTGGTTATAAATCATCATATTTACATATTGGTGAATTGGTTGATCATTTTTTCCCACCTTTAAAACAAGTGAGTGATTTTAATAGTTATTGGAATAATAATCAATTTAATCAATATATTAGTCATAAGAATGATGAATTACAATCTAATCAAGATGATTTAAAGAGTTTATCGAGCTTATCGGACGATCCAGGGTCGCCCCGTTCCATTCAATCACCAGGTCCAGGATCTCCCAGAAGTTTTTATAAATATAATGATACTCTCATTAGAAACTTACGGACCGATGAAAAATATAGTGATGTGAATTATTGGCGAGAACCATTGAATAACTTGAGTGATTTCAGTGAATTAGAAGATGATGAAGACGAGCCAGCTAGTTTAAAACTGACTCCTTCATCACCAACATCCAAGGCAAGGTCACCACCATCATCACCAAGATCAGCGGTGGCATCATATTTTTCATCGAGAGATAATAACGAGGGAGGAGATTTTGGAGGGAAGTTGAGTGCGTTGGCTCATAATGCTGAAAAATCAACCAAGAAAGAAAATAAATCCACCAAAGAGCAATATAGTGAAGGGGAGAAATCTGCCAATAAAAACATTAATCCGGTTGAGTCTGATCCTCGTAAAAGTGATAGACCAAACTCGATGTCATCATTCACGTCACCATTGAAGAACTTTATGATGTTTGGAAATAACGACGAAGATGCCGATGCCGATGCTGGTGTTGATACCGGTGCAGATGCTGGTGCTGACGCCGACACCGACGCCGACGCTGATGTTACTAAGAGATTACGAGAAGTTGATGTTGATGCTGATTCCGGTGCTAGAGTTACGCGTAAACCAAGAGATGTTGATGCTAATCATAGTGATTATACAGACGAAGATGACTACACTGACGATGGAGAAGATGAGGATTATGAAGATGACTACACTGATGATGGAGAAGACGACGATTATGAAGATGAAGAAGATGATGATGAGATAGATGGTGAAGCCGATGGTGACGATGGTGATGATGATGAAGTCGATGACGAAGACCTCGATCAAGATGATGGATTACCGGACGAAATCAAAAAACTCAGCATCGACCAAGAACGCAAGACAGAAGAGACCAGTAAATATTCGAGACCTCCTGAAATAGTAAAAGCTAGTGAGTTATTAAAGCGAGAGTGAAAAACTTTGGAGAATCACAATACCGTTAAATAAAACTAAATAAACATTCAATCAAAAAAACTAAACAGAAATATCGCGATCCAGTACCAAAAATAGGTTAACCATCTAAAAATAGTCTATTGTAGATTCCTTGTACCAGATCCCATCTTGACAATATTTAGTACCAGTACTCGATAAATACTATCAATTGTATCAATTGTATAGGACTAGTAGAAGAGTCTGGTTGCAAGGGTATTATTGTTTTTGTGCATGTGTCAAAGGAAAAAGAACAATTAGCCGTATTGTATTGTTGCGGGCATCCACGTGTATTGCAGAAAATGTCATATGGCAGCAAAAAAAGACAGTCTTTGAAGGATTAAATGCTAAAAATGCAAAATTCAATAAAGCAGACACACTTAATAGTTAACAATTAATATAAAATACAATTGAAATTTAAAATATATTTAAAGTCATAAATACAGCCATAAATAACCCGCAACACGTGTAATTCAAATATAGCAACACCAATTAAGAAATCAATCAACCGATACTTAAGTATAATGGAGGATTCTTTTTTTGGTTTCATTGCTAAGCCATCCCTTAGTAGAAATTTAGTATCATTAAAATAAAACTGGAAATGCTGTTAATCTTTCAAATATCATCTACTCCTTCTTTAAGCCGACTATGTTTTTCCAGGATTTGAAGAAAACTTTGATTGCATTACTATTTTGTTTTTCATTATGGTTAATCATAGTAATTCATATCTCAAATTATAATCAGGATTTATTTGAGACCGTTAAGAATTCGTATATTGATAATTTTTATACCAAGACTCCATTCTTACATACTCATTCTAATTTAGATATTCACGATCCTAATTATTTACATCCTCATAGACCAAACTCACCTCCAGTTCCTGCTGCGAATCCTCCGGTTCCTGCCGTTCCTCCATCACTGGATCATCCATCATCTAATAATCCGTGGGTGGTTAATGTTGATAGAATATCAAGAATTAATCAAAATGATCCATTGGTGATATTTCCATATCATTTTAATGATTTAAATCAAAAACAAACATTAGAAGATTATTATCATGATAATTTCAATTCATCATTCAACCCCAAAGATTCAATTAAATCTTCAAAATTTCGTTTGGTTCAACTAGATACTTTTACAGATCAACCTCAACAAGATTATATCGAACAAGAAAAATTTCATAAATATAATTTTAAAGTATTTCAACTGGCTCCATTTTTATATAATGAAAATCAATGTAAATCACATTTGGAAACACCTTTTAATGTTGAACTTTCAAAATCAAAATCACTAACTTTTAATGATTGGTTACCAATAATTGCTAAATTTAAACAAGAAAATTCATTATATTATAAAGAATTATCACCATTTTGGAAAAAAGATATTAAAAAACAAATTGAATCAAAACAATTAAGTAAACATTGGCATAGATTAGCTGGTTCTTCAGTTTGGTTGGCAGAATATGGTGTTCATTATATGATTAGTAGAGTATTATATAGTCCAAGTGGTAAACGTGATAAACCAATAATTTCATTAACGTATGCACAAATATTTAATGATAAATGGCAAGAATTAAAAGATGTTGAATTAATTTTCCCATCAAATAATCCTGATATCGGTAATGAATTAGTTAAAGATGAAAAAATTTATTCATCAACCAAATTTCCAAATTTTTTATCAATACCATCATTTCATGATTCTACCATTACCGAAAAACATAAATATTATGGACCAGAAGATCCAAGATTATTATTAATTAAAAATCCAAAAGGTTATGATGAACCACTAATTATATTCAATGCTTATCAAAGAAAAATTATTGAAAATAAATCTTTTGATATTGATAAACATATGAATATAACTTTTGGTTATTATAGATCAATGTTTATTTGTTGGCCATGGCAATTTCAAAGAGGTAAAGATATAGTTGATGATTTTAATATTGATTTAAATTCAAAATTTCAATTATATAATCGAATTGCTGAATTAATTAGAGAAAATGTCCCTAAAATTAAAAATCAAAAAAATTGGACTCCCATGATAAGTTATCAAGATCGTAAAATTTCAAATTATGATGAATCAATTTATTTTATTTATAGGTGGTCAAATTTAGAAATTTTAAAATGTAGTTTATCAAATATCGTTAATGGAATATCAAATTGTAAATTTGATTATAGATTAGAACCAAATAATAATGAAAATGATGGTGTTGGTCCTTTAAGAGGTGGTACTCAATTAATTAATATAAATCAATTATTATCTCAATATATTAATAAAATTCCTGATTTATCATCAATTACTGAAAATTTTACTCCTGGTAGAGAAGTTTGGTTAGGTTTTGCTAGAGCTCATTTACGTGATTGTGGTTGTGGTAAAAATATGTATAGACCAAATTTAGTATTAATTACAAGAGATTCAAATCCAAAAGGTGATAATTATTATAAAATTAGTCATGTTAGTTCATTTGTTTCTCTTGATATTTCAATTACTCCTTGGGATCCATTAACTCCAAAAGAAATTTGTAAAGAAAATTCTCCCAATGCTTTAATTCCAAATGGTATTTGTGATTGGAATTTAAAAGAAGTTAATATAGATGATGAAATTAAAGGTATTCAAGATTATCTTACTCTAAGTTTTAGTGTAAGTGATTCAACCGTTGATATAATTCATATCAAAGGTTTACTAAGTGAAATTTTTAAATTAAATTATAATTCTGAAATAAAAACCAATAAATTATTTCAAAATACCGATATCATTAAAGATGATGTCAGTCATGATTGGATGAAACAAAATGGTTTTAATAATCATAACGTGGATTGCGCCATCAAAGAATCAAAAGATTTCTGTTATGAATACGGTTTACAACATGGTGAAAAGACAAAAGAGGAAAAGGCCAGAGAAAAAGCCATCGAAGAGGCTGAAAAGAAAAAACTAGAGGAAATCAAGAATCAAGACGAACTCAAGAGACTAAATGATTTCAAATAGGTTTAGTTAATGTATTATTTAAATAGGTTTAGTCACTAATGTATTATTATAGCAATTGTAAAAATAGTAAAGCATTTAGGCTGCTTTGACGGTAAAATTTTGTCGAAAAGAAGTAGTTAATTGTTGATCCACGTGAAGGTCTATATTTATCGCAGCAAGAAAACACGTCTAACCCTAATAATGAGGCACAGTTTACGTTAGGATACATAACCTGGATTGCTGCTACGCTCCTAACTAAAGATAGACATATATCCACTATGTTGCTAAGCCAGTATAAGGTTCTCCAGACTGGAGTAGTAATCAGAGGTGGCTGTAGTACTATTGTAAAGTTAGTCTATTGTGTAGCTTTTTTTTTTAACTGTTTTGGTGTATTTTGCTCTATTTATCAGAAAGACCCAAAAAGAACAAAAAAAAAAAAATTGTAGTCTTCTTCTTCTTCTTCTTCTTCTTCTTCTTCTTCTTCTTCTTCTTCTTTAACACTTCCTTTGCATATACATCCTCAACAACAAGATCATCAGCAGCATGATATTGTTTAGGCGGTTCTCAGTACCTTCACTTCCCTTGGTGGTGTCATTACTATTGATCACACTAATCCTAGTATACCAACTTTCAAATTACGACCAGTATGGATTGATTGAGACATTCAAGTCGGCTTACCATCAGGGTACTTCGTCTTTCATGAACATTCAAAAACAACAAATCACTAAGAATCAACTTATATTTCCTTACAAGTTCCCAGTTAAAGAAGAAAAGTTGAAGGATTATATCAATAAAAACCCCAAAAGTTTCAATATTTCTCAAATGAAAAATCCCTCAATCATTAAGTATCAATATAAAAATATAAATGAACACGATTTAAGAAATAATCCTTTGACTAATGACTTGATTAATTCGAATTTTAAAAATCATAATCTTAGTGTAATTCAATCAAATAAAAATATCAATAATGATTTGAAAAAATGTGGTGAATTGAAAAAAGATTATTCCAATACTCAAATTAATGATCCCGTCAACATGCAAGTTTCTTTGAGTGAAGTATTATCTAAAATCTTAAATCAAGTTTCTACTAATCCTTACCTTGATGAATTATCTCCCTTCTTCATCAATGAATTGGAACTACAATTAAAATATAACGTGGTTGATCGTTATTGGTATCGTCTTGCCGGTAGTTCGGTTTGGTTGGAACAATATGGTGTCCATTTTATGATTTCAAGAATAATGTACAGTCCTAAAGGAGCTAGAAATAGTCCAATATTATCATTTACTTATGCACAAATTTTTGATCAAAATTGGAAAGAATTAGTCAACACTAAATTGGTGGTACCAACCAATAATGAACAATCAATGAATGATGATACCGATGATAAAAAAATATTCTTTAAAACTATGTCATTTCCTCAAGTTTTAAATATTCCATTCTGGCATGATTATGATAATATCGATGGTAAATATTATGGACCAGAAGATCCTCGTCTTTTGATAGTTAAAAACCCTCAAGGTTATGAAGAACCCTTGATTATCTTTAATGCTTACCATCGTAAATTATCTCATTTTGATGATGACATTGATGATCATGTTCTTATGAAGACTGATTTTTATAGATCCATGTTCCTGTGTTGGCCTTGGCAAACTCAAGTAGGTAAAGAAAATACCGATGGTATGGGAAATCCCGATTATGATAAACGTAAATATAATAAGGTTGTTGAATTAAAAATTAAAAATTTACCAAGACAAAAAAAGCAAAAAAATTGGACTCCATTTATAAGTATGGAACAAAGATCAAAATTTAATTTTGATAAATCAATTAATTTTATTTATAGATGGGCTAATTTAGAAATTTTAAAATGTGATTTGAGTACTGGATTATGCTCTTTTACTTATAGATTAAATAATGAATTAAGTCCTCAAGCTAAAATTGGTCCTTTAAGAGGTGGTACTCAATTAATTAATGTCAAAACAATTTTAAGTACAAGATCTGATATTAACTTGAATAAAATCATACCACCCAATAGGGAAGTTTGGATTGGTTTTGCAAGAGCTCATTTAGATGATTGTGGTTGTGGTAATAACATGTATAGACCAAACTTGGTCGTTTTAGTCAAAGATCTGGTTAATGTTGAACTTGAAGATATGAATGGTGACATAATCAAACAAAAGAAGGATTTCTATAAAATTAGTCATATTAGTTCTTCAATATCTTTTGATATTCCTATAATTGGTTGGGATTTAATGAATCCAAAAAGAGTTTGTGTTGGTTCAAATGTTTTAATTCCAAATGGTATTTCAAGTTGGTCAATTAAATCATTTAAAGAAGATTGGCAATGGGATGTCGAAGATTATATGACTTTGTCATTATCAATTTCAGATTTTACAGTTCATAAAATTGATATTAAAGGTTTATTATCACAAGTTTTAAATGAAAAATCATTATTTTTAACCCCATCATCCAGTAATAAGAAAAAATTAAATAAACCAACTACAAAAGTTGTTAGCAATACAGACCTTGATTTAACGAAAGCCCTAGTGGGTTATAATAATGATAACGTTATCTGTGCATTGGAAGGTTCATCCAAGTTTTGCGAAGCTTATGGTAGAGATCAAGATAGAATTTATGAAGATAACCATGTTATTTATGATGAAATGGAAAATTCTTTAACTCATGCTAAATCATCTCATCACTATGCATCAAATAAAGGTGAAGAAGTATTTTATGAAGAAGAAATTAATGAGGAATTGGAGACGGATATTGATAGATACGAAAAAGAATTAGAATTACAAAATATCGAATTACAAGTTGAAAATTACCCTTCAAAACCAAACCCAAATCCAAAAAAGAATCAAAAGGACAAAAAACAAAAGAAAAAGATGAGCCGTGAAGATCAAGCTAAGGATTCTTCAAAGTAGTTTATCTCTTTTCTTTGATTCTTATATATATATAGTGTACATTTTATTTTTAATGAATTTATTGTTTATGGAACTTGTTTTTTTTGTAGACGACTCCAAAAAAAATTTACCGGCAAAGCCAACTTTAAAAAATTTGAAAAAAAAAAGAAAGTTCCGACACCGGGAATCGAACCCGGATTCCGACTTGGAGAGAGTCAAGTGATAGCCATTACACTATATCGGATTCAGTACTAGTGTGCATCCGTACACCACTTCCAAAGAGTGAAAGATCAAAACGACTAAGCTAAACTTAGGTTTTCTATTCGATTTTAATTTTGGTGTTTATCAGACTGATTGAGAACACTAAGAAAAAAAAAATCGTGGCCGAAAAGAACAAACCATATGACTACCCCAATTCCCAACGAGCATTTCCCAAAGGTTAGTTAGAGTATTATTTCTAGCACCAAGTATATCTGGAACACGTATCGAGCTTCCCTTTGATACTTTGAAGTATTTGTGGCATATAGATTTGTTCATGTGGTGCACACCAGTTTTTTTGTTTTTTCATTTGCCAATTCACAGCCACGAACAAAACACTTAGTGGTTGCAAAATTTGTGGTTAAGTTTGAACTTTTCCAATTGTCTACTAAATTTATCACAAATGGCTTTTGCCTGATTTTGAATTAAGTAGTAAATTAAAAGGAATTAGTAAATAATCTGACTAAAGTTTGTGTTTACAAATATGTTAGATTAACCAGTACTAAATATCATATGGTTTGTGGCGGATAGTGAACGTTTTTGTGTTTTCCCATTCACCCTTTACGTAATTCTACACTGGAGAACACTAAGCAATACCAATTATATGTCTATATAAGTATATAGAATAAAAGAAAAAAATCAATAAAAAAAAAAAATCAAAAAACAAAAAAAACATGCCAAAGCCATATAGAGGCAATATAAATCTAAATAATGTACAAAATGCGTTATCTTCTAGCATAAAGGATTTGTTGTAGAGTATCAATAACGGTATTTTCCAAAAGGATAAAATCAAAACCAAGAATTCTTTTCGTTTTTTCATTTAAAATTTGTGAACCATTTTGAAGGTATTCAATCAGACTACCCGGTTTACCAATTGGTACTCTTCTAGATTGTTGAGGGAAATTTTCATGTAGTATATCAAGTAATAATTGAATTGAGAATCTACTTTGAGCTAGTAATAGTCTTTGTTCTTTAGCTTCATCTTTTTCAAACGCAATGATATGAGCATTGGCGACATCTCGTACATCGATGAAAACACCTTTATTATCAATAAATGGTTCAACGTTATTATTTGTACTAGTATCTCTCAAATCCAATAACCCCCCAATTATATCAGCCGAAGTATTTACACTACCACCCACATCTTCATCAAATGCTTGGGGACCAAATACATAAACTGGATTAACGGTACTTAAAACGAAATTTGGTTTTTCCAATCTATAAAATTCCCATGCAGCCTTTTCAGCAAAAGTTTTTGAACCATAATAACCAAGAATTGGATCCGTTAATGCATTTTCCCAAGTAATATCATTCCAAGTTTCTTCATTAGCAATAAACCCCGATTTATTATCATTTTCAGAAGAACTCACGGCCGCATAAGAAGAAGTTATAACTACTCTTTTAATTTGAGGAGCATAAGCTTTAATTGATTTCAAAGGATTGGTTGCCCCCTGAATAGCCGGAATCAATAATTCATTTTCAATATCCTTAGCCATAAAATGAAATGGAGAAGCAATATGTAGAAATACCGTAACCTCGGGGTGATTTTGTAATGATTGATCAAAAGCCCCTTCAATACTAATATCAGGAACTATTTCATAAGTGAAATGTTGATTCCCCAATTGTTTAAGAATTTTCTCCCCTTTACTTCCTGATCTAACTGATCCAATGACGTTATAACCTTTTTCAATCAAATTTTTAATCGTATGAAGTGCTATGTACCCAGTAGCTCCCGATACATAAACAGTGGTGTCCAACATGATTTAAGAGTTGATGGAAAACGCACACAGACAAAAATATTTCTTCTTTTCCCATGGGATCTGATTCATATTTATAACTTTTTCCTAATTACAAAAATTTAACTCCATTTGAATATTCATTATAAACCACCGTTTTGCACCCGATTTGGTACACTGCGCCAAAAGAAAAAAAAAGAAAAGAAACCGAAAGAAAAAAAAAAAAAATAGGGCATGGTCACACGGCTGCCGTGATCAATTAAAAATAAGCGTTGGAACCGAAGCTAAAGTAACTCTAAGTTCTTACTATATAATTATTAATATTAAGGTGAATTAAAGGTGAATTAAAGGTGAATTAGATTAATTTTGAGTAAAAAACACTAATTTATTACTATTGTGTCTCGGGCGTAAGAGTATTTACAACCGAGACTTTCTTTGTAATCCTTTGAACTCTGAGTAAGCACTGGGCCCTCTAGGCCCAGCACTACACCATTGTATTACCAGTTTACCAGTCCACCAGTCCATCAGTGTACTGGAAGCTTCAAAGTAAGCACAGTTAGAACCGAAGGAATCAGAGACCGAGCCCCGAATTACAAAGGGTTTCCGGGGATTGGTTTATTACTAATTGCTCTGCTTATTTTAGAAGTTGGCTGCTAAACATGCATAGTATTCTCGAAACTGTTAACAGTTCACCTAACAACCCCTAGATCCTTAAGAGGGCTCTAAATTAGTATTAGTACTGACTACTGACTACTGAGTGCTAGTACTAGTACTGAATACTCAGTACTTAGTACTTAGTACTTAGTACTTAGTACTTAGTACTTAGTACTTCGTACAAGCACAAGTACAAGTACAAAAGTCATAAGTCATAAGTCAGTACACATGATAAAAGATATAAACCTGGACTTCCGACAATTGTCGGCCCAGACAAATTGATTCCCAAACCACTGCTTCCTTTGCATTACATATCCGAAGCAAGAACGTTCTAATAGATCATTATGTAACAACGGCTCATGACGAACCTATAGCCGAAAACCCACTATTCCCTATACTATGTCAAGCTCAAATAAGAAATAACCCTCAAACTAAGACCCTGAAGGAAACTAAGCAATAACAAATTAGTATATTTCATTGAATTTCTTGGAACTTCGTTAGAAACTTCCAGTAACCTCTTTATTGCATCAAAAATAATTCAAAACGTCATTCAATTCAAAGAAACGTGATAACGTCTAGCGTTTCGAAAAGTTCCGGATCACCTCATCGGTATCCGTCAAGAGTTTTCCTTTTTTTTTTTTGCTATCGATTACCGTTTAGATATTGATGACTTATACCGGTTATTCCGTGAAAAAAAGAATTTTGGGTTTTTTCTTTGGTGTTTGATATAAGAGCAAAAAAACCCTCTAATTCATGAAAAAGCGTAAATCACTCACCCTAACTAACTAATTCTCTCCCTTAAAACTGAATCATTAATAATCAGTCTTGTGGAGTACATAGATAATGGTTATCAAAGTGGGCCAAATGGACAAAATATACCAAATAGTTCTTTGTTAAAGTTCTTTGTTATTGTACATCCGTACACCCATGGTAATTTAAAAATCGTGATTTGAAGATAGTGGAACCGATATCATATATTAAAGACTCTCCCATATGGTTGTGTTGGGAGTAATGTCAGTAATGGGAGTAATGGGACACTGATGGTAACTCCGTAAGATGCAAAGTAGTCCTCGGTCCAACTCAGTCTATTAGGTCTGCCTAAGTCTCAGTCTGTTAAGTCTGCCTAAGTCAAGAGTCAGAGTCAGAGACTCAGAGAGTCAGCTACCAGGACACAAGGAACGGGACGGAGAATAGGTAATAAACCATGGGTTCAAGTGACAGTGGGAAACCCCCAGGGAACGCCATGATGTAATACTCCCTCACTAAAGGAATTACGGAATGCTAAATGGATACAAGGATATCACAAAGCCTTTTAATCTTGTCTTGAATTCTAATCGAATTAGTTCGGGGATAAACTAGCGATATAGTTTTATTAGCAACCCCCGTAAGGCCTTGCTAGCACAAAATGCAGTTATCTATTCCATCAGTATTAACTTTATGTGCACATGTGTCCGTATAAGCAACAGAGTACCACCTTTACACGTAAAGAAAACGAGTAGATGTCCATGTAAGAGCCATACTGGGAAACACTACCACCAGCAATTACGAAATAACACCAAGATTACTTTGATAATCCATTTTGAAGAAGATATTCATGGAGCATCAAACTCCGTGAGTACGGAAATTTGCGATTTTCAAACCACCTAACGGTTAGAAATGGCAACAGCCACCTGAAATCGAAATTTTTCCCAAAACACGTTTGAATCTCTTGGTTAAAGTCCAGAGAATGAATATGTAATTCTCTTATATGATTTAAGAATATCATTAAAAATTAATGGTTCCTCATTTGCGCATATCTTCTCTAGTAATATGAAAAAATGGACTACTGTTACCCTCGTCTTTGGAATGAAAACATTGTCAAATTCGGAACTTCCGAGATCGTGGTTCGTAGCATTTTACAACTGTTTAAGGACGAGAATATCTAGCCATTAATATCATTTTAAACTAATCTACGTAAATTCATAGAATAAATAAATGAAAAGCAGCACCTCACCAAAATCAAACCTAACAAAAAAAAAAAAAAAAAAAAAAAAAAAAAAAAAAAAAAAAAAAAAAAAAAAAAAAAAAAAAAAAAAAGAGCGAAAAAAACGAAAAAAATCGAAAAAAAAAAAAAAAAAAATCGAACGGTACTATATAGACCGACAAGAAGAATGAATTTGTTTGAATTTTTATTTTAATTTTGATTTTTGTCTTTTCCCCTTTCTTCTTCTTTTCTAAAGAGTTTCTTACTATAACCTTGCTAACATGAGATCGGTAAGACAATTGAATTTCATCAGAACAGTATCAGTAGGTCTGTCATCTGCTACTGCAGTACCAGCTCCTACTAGTGCTAGTGCCACATTGAATCATAGTATTAGTGATCCCAGTAATATCAAGTATGCTGATAATTTAACCACTACCAAATCATTGGAATCAGCTGAGTTTCAAGCATTGGGTATACCACCAACTATATTATCCGTTCAATCTCCTCCCTCGGTCCCAGTTTATATCAGAAGAGGATCTTTATTATCGGTTTATGGGGTTGAAACGAGTCCAAAATCTCCAATTCACCATCAATTAGAAATCATTAATCCCCTCAAAAGATTTCTTTATGGAAATTTTGCTTCTAGTTATCTTAAATTAATATCAACTACTCCCTTTTCTTTATTAGTTAGTTCGATATCAAGAAATTTTTCATTATTTTCAAAATCAAATAATAAATCATTTGTTTCAATTAATTTGGATGGTATAAATGATTGGGCCATCTTGGATAATCAAGCATTACAAGTATATACGGGGAATTCATTAAAAGTTGGTATGTATAAATTACCATATTATATACTGAAAAGTTTATCAAAAAAATTTGAAATTCCTTCAAATTCTTTAACTGGTTTATATAAATGGAATTCTTTGGGTTATACATTATTAAGTGGTAGAGGACAAGTTGGTTTAGTTGGTAATGGTACCATCTATAATGTCAATTTACGTGATCAAGAAGAAATTTTAATTAATAAAAATAATTTATTGGGTATTAGTGTT
Organism: Hyphopichia fennica; assembly: GCA_030444945.1. Lineage (NCBI taxonomy): Eukaryota > Fungi > Ascomycota > Pichiomycetes > Serinales > Debaryomycetaceae > Hyphopichia > Hyphopichia fennica. The sequence goes on from JAJMOB010000003.1 coordinate 378,231, forward strand.
AATGGACCATACGATTTACAAAATTGTATATTAAAATATTCATTCCCAATTAATACTGAACATGATAGTGAATCTGATTTACAAAGACAAATTGAAACTACTTCAATTAAAATTACTAAAAAGGAAGTTGATTCTGCTACTATGGGTAATTATGGATACTATTTTAATTTACTAAAAAATGGTTTACAATCCCTGATTACATTTATTAAAAAATTACGTCAAATTTTCTTAACTTATTTAGTCGGTAATCAAGAATTCGTTAAAATTATTGGTCCTCGTAATTTACTATTACAATCAAATAGTCCAAATCAATATAAAGTTGATACAAATAAAATTACCTATTCAAATATTCCCTTGAGTTCAAAATCTGATAAGCACGTTCATCATCAAATTCAAACTAAAACTGCTTCTGACTTTTTAAATTATGTTGAGGTCGGGGAAAAGGGAACCAAATTTGAAAGTACTCCAGATTTTGAAAAAACAGTTAATCGAATTGAACAAAAAAAATAAAGTATATAGGTCTCTAGAAATTCTTTTATAGTCTACACCAAAGTAATTTAAAATAAAATTAAGTCATTAAACTAATATATACACTCGTCACAAAAGAAAATTAAAAGAGAAAAAAAAATAGTAAAAAAACAGTAAAAAAATAGTAAAAAAAAAGTAAAAAAACAGTAAAAAAACAGTAAAAAAAACAGAAAATAAAAAAAAAATAGAAAAAAAAAAAACAAAACAAAATAAATAGACAAACAAGCAAACATATACACATAAAAAGTTAATGCAAAACGTGAAAAAGGCCATTAAAAAAGGGATAATATAAATGCAGTAGATAAAATAGAAAAGGGGAAAAAAAAATGCAATTAAAGACATTAATCTCGTTCAGAATTACCGTGCTTATTCAGGCTAGGGAATAAAGCTGATCCATCAAGACTCTTAGAATAGCCGGCCACTTGTTTTGGACTGGGTAATGGGAATTTTGATTGGATCGAAGGAGTGATGGGAGGGAGTTGGATATTCAGTTTGACCGAAGGGGAAGTACTTGGTTGTTGGTCGAATATATTCATATTATCAATATTTTGTTTCAACGATGGTAAGGGATCAATATAAAACGAAGCAGAAGGTGGAGGACAAGGAGCAGCATTCATTCTTGATAAGCGATTATCCTTATTACTAACACCATGTTTTAACTCTGCATCATGGAGTTCCACATTCTTTTTGGAAAGAGGTGGAGTTCCATTACCTTGTTGTTGATTATGGTGGTGCTTGTGATGACTCAGAGGGTCGTTATGTTTATGAATATGAACATGACCGTGATGATTAAGGTTAAGATTAAGATTGTGATCAACTTTTTGTTTATTATTTGGATAGTATAATTGAGATTTGGCTGGGTATTGATAATATTGATTAGGATGAATAGAAGATTCTTCTTCAACTGGTTCAGTATTTCTATAGTTTTGATAATTCGAACTACCACCACGAGTAAGTTTTGATGATTGATGTTTGATAGGATATTTTTGAGGGTATAATTTATCATTTTTATTAGCTGGTGCTTCTTGACGAGTATAGCTACCAGCACTATTACCGCCCGAAGTATTAGAAGAAGGTTGAGTACTATACTTATCATCATTACTGAAAACATTGGACAGTAAAACCGTTGAAGAACCAACCATATTGGAACCCAATGAAGAGCCACCACCACTTTCACCATTTGAACCATCACCACCACTTTCACCATTTGAACCATCACCACCACTACCACTGGTAGGAGTACCTTGAGAATTTGAAGAATTCATATCGGTAACTTCATTTGAATCAGCAGCGGCCAATTGTTGACGATGATTATGACGACGATAATTATCATCATCGATAGCAGCAGCAGAAGTATCATTATTATCAGGAAGACTTAAATCATCCAATTTAGTTGAATCATTACTTTCACGATCATTTGAAATTTTATCAATATCTTCTGGAGAAGAGATTGGATTTGAAATATTTTCTGAATTTGATTCATCAGTAATGGTTGCACTTGAACTAGCACTTGGAACTTCATGTCGATGTTGAAGATTATTTTGAATAGGAACTGGATCAGTTGGTTTTAAAGCGTGTTGGAAAATCTTATTACGATTATTATTGGACAGGGGTGATGATTGATTTGTGGTTGAAGAGGAGGTATTATTAGCTTGATTCATTCTTCTTTTCAAAACCTTCAACCGTTCATAGGGGAGAAAAGATGCAGAAGAAGATAATGACGAAGTAGAGGTAGAAGCAGCAGAAGTAGGTAAAGATTGATGATGTTTTGGAGGAGGTTGAATATGATTTGGATTAGTAATGATATCATCTTGAGCATAAGTTGAATTATTAATAATGGAAGATTTAATTGGATTAGCGACAAAATCAGCCAGATATCTTCTACTATTTTTAGTTATGGCACCACCATTAACTCCCAAAACAGAAGAATTAGGATTATTAAGATTAGAAATGATCAGATGATAAGCATGAGGATGATTATTACCAGTTGGACAAGTTTTTGATAAATTTATATCGGACAGTTGATGATTTGAATTTGAAGAATATTTCAGTATAACTTTATTAAGAGCAATGAATAAATCTGACCATTTAAAAACTTTTAAATCTTTTTCAATATTTCTTGGTCTTGGATCTTCCATACTCATTAATGAATTAAAAAATCGTTGCAGATCTTGATTAGTTCTAGAAACCGTGAATGGTTTTAAACTTTGTAAATTACGACGAATACGATTTTTTTCTTCGATTGAAAAACTTTCTTGTACGAGATATTCAAGTATTAGTATAATATCAACACTAGTAACTACATGAATATTTTTTTCTTTCCAATAGATACAAGAAATAATTGGGAATTCTGGAGTATACTGATTTTTAGAAATTTGATTAAATTCAACCCAAAAATCAGTTGGAGAAATTCGATTAAAATTAAACCTAACTAATCTTCTTTCATTTGAAATTTCATCATCATCCCATTCTTTCGTTATTGAATTAACATCTTTTTCAAATAATAATTTGATAGGAGTATTCACTAGATTTAAATTCTTACGAATATAATCTGGATCAAGAGATGATGTTCTTATTAAATTCGAATCACTAGGCGCATTGGTATGAGGTTGACTCAACCCATTACCATGATTCATATTTGATATTAAAAAAAAAAAAAGTTAAATGTTACGTATAACCATCAACTATAAAATAAGTAAAGTTACTTATATGGAAATGTTAGTATATATATAAGTAATATAAAAATCAAAAAAAAAAACCTAAAAGTGTGGATAAGTAATTTGTGGAAGATTACATATGTGGTTAGGGTAAATTTAAAATTTTTCCTAACCCCCTAGGCTGCTGGCTGGCCAATCAAATTGCAAGACGGGGTAGTGGCTGATACAGAAAGCAAATTAATAGACAACAACAAAAGTCAGACAAAAACAAAAAGAAAAAAAGGTAAACAAACACTTTTCTCAGACACAAACAAAAACCCCACCAGTGGGCCAATCAGAGCGCGGTATGGGCACCAGGCGGTGCGGGTGCTGCACTGGGCTGGCGTCTGCTCCTGGCCGTTGCCGCGCTGTGATTGGTCAGAAACACCCACAGGCGGAATTCTCCACACGACCCACCCGCGGGCAAAACTGCTCTCAGACAACGCTCATTACGTAATCCTTGTTTGGTCAAACAGGCCTAGACTGAAGGGGGTGAACTCCGTCTGGTGACCCCCCTGCGGTAGACACACACCACCCCCCCCCCCCCCCCCCATTTACGATGATCAGACACAAACAACGGGCTAGTTTGCCTGTTGCTAAAAATGTTTAATGACGTAAAAGTGTCACTAACAGAAAACCATAGAATATCATAGAATATCATACTGTATTGTATATTATATACTATAGTATACTATAGTATACTATAGTACACTGATTGTCTAAGACAGCTTATCAAACATTATGTAATGCTACAGCAAAACACAATTATGTAATAAAATGTAATGACACCGATTACGTAATGAATTGTTATATGTAATTGCTTATGTAATGATATGTTAATATGTATATCATTTATGTATATCATTTAAATTAGGGTATGATTATGTAATCGTATGTTATGTATATTATTTAAATTCAATGTGGTATGATTATGTAATCAATAAGTTAATACATCCACAATAATGTTAATTAGACTAACCACAATCTCAATTCCCACCAATACAACAACAATAAATTCTAAACTCTCTTCATGTGAATGACCCAATTGCTCTTTTAACATTTGTAATAAATCACTAATAACTTCTAATCTTTGATTTAATAATTCAACTCGTTGATTAATTTCTAAATATCCTCTTGTAGCTTGATAAATTGGTTCTAAATGTGGTTCAGCCCACATTAATTCAGGTGAATCTAATACTGATCCATGTAAATTAATATTTATTCTTAATATAAATAATTCTCCAATTGATTTCATAATTTCATCTCGACTCATCTCAACTTTCCCCGTCATAGCTATTTGTTGTGGTATATCTTGAGTATCTTCAATCGTATTATCAACTAATTCTTCAAATAATGATATCTTAACCGATTGAGCTAATGCATGACTAATTGATAATTTTAACATATAATTAGAATCATCTCTTAATGTTATAAAATCATTATATATTCTTGGTTGATATGATCTAGTAATATAATAATTAAATTCTTCAATTTGAATATCTTCCCCAGATAATTTTTCACTCTCAAATTTGGCTAAATCATCTAAAAATTTGGTCTCTTCTCTTAATGTATACCCCCACATTATTATAACTCCATATTCAAATATAAATATATCATTTTTTTGTCCAACATCTATTTCTCCTCCTTCATCAGCTAATCTAATAAATTTTCTTTCATCTCCATTATTCTCTTCCTCTCCTCCACTTCTCCAATCCTTATACATAAATGGAGTATATAAACATTCATCAAATAACTTGGGACTAGTATTATGTATTCTCTTTCGATCTTTTAACCACCTCAATAATTCTTTCATCTTATATGATCCACAAGTACAATAAGCTGTAACCCTCGGTAATAAATCTCGATGCAGTTTACTCAATATCTCCGCATCTTTTCTAGCAGGAGTATCAGTAATTCTCTTCACTTGTGAATATACTCCCAGTCTTTTCTTCCTCCTACTCGATTTACTCGGTTCTTCATCATCTTCTTCTTCTTCCTCCTCCTCTTCCTCATCTTCTTCTTCACTCTTTAATCCAATTGGATCCTCCGGTAATAATTTCAACTTCAGCGTCGTACGACTCGTTCTTTGTAACCCTATCTTGGATGACTGTGATATCTTGGAACTCGCCCTATTGGCTTGATTTATTATCGGTTGCTTGATTGGAGCACTCGTGGAATCCGTCATTTTAATCGGATTCTCAGGCGCTTCGCCATGATACCCTAACTTCGCCTTGGAATTAACCTTACGTAGCCTGCTGCTGGCCGGTATTAAGGGAGTAGTATCTGATTGATCACTCATGACGTTATGCTTTTGTGTGTGTGGTTCGAGTTTGCGTGGTGCTTGGTATGCTGCTTTAACTACTTAACAAGTTTTAAATGTTTTGATGTTTTTTTTTTTTGGTGCTTTGGGTGCTTTTTTTTTTTTTAGTGCGTGGTGTTTTTTTTTTTTTTTTTTTTTTTTTTTTTTTTTTTTTTTGGGTTGGTTTTTTTTTTTTTTTTTTTAGTGTGTTTGGTTTATTGTATGGGTGTGCATATAGTGTCTTCCCTACTTCTTCTGATGAGATGCTCTTAAAAAAAAAAAAAGTGTATAAGAAAAAATTTTGATCTTCTTTAACTTATCTTTAAAGCATTAAATTAACGGCGATGTCTATGTCTCTGAAACCTAGTAAGGTCAAAAAGACCCAGTCAACTAGAAGACATGCGTTTGCATCATTCCGTGAACGTATAGACACATTGAAGATCGAACCAAGTCTTAATCTAACCAAACGTGTGCATGATTATGTTGAAATTTCCCATTTTTTAACAACTTTAAATCATTGGAAAGAAGTTAATGTAAGTGGTGATTTCACTGATTTCTTAGATGAAGTTGAAGCTCATTGTCAAACATTACCTCAAATCTTATACCATCAAAAATTGATCTTTGATTCTTTGAAAAATCATATTGAAAAGAATGATTCAAATTCAATTCAACCTTTATTAGATTTATTATCACAATTCATTCATGATTTAGGTCCAGACTTTTTAGTATTTTATAATGATTTTTTGGTTATGGTTACCAATCTTGCCATTTCAGTTAATCCTAATGATTTACAAAATAATAGAAATTCTTCTAATATTTTAGAATGGTGTTTCAACTGTTTAGCATTTGCATTTAAATATTTATCAAAATTTTTAATCACTGATTTAATTCCAACTTTTGAAAATCTTTTACCAGTATTATCATTGAATAAAAAAACTTATATATCAAGATTCTCAGCTGAAGCGTTATCATTTTTAATTAGAAAATTAAAATCAGATTCACTTGATTCAATTATTAATTATTCCTTTAATGATCAACTTTCCTTAATTTTAAATAATAATAGTTATCGTGAATCTCTTGTTACTTTATATGGTGAATCTATGATGAGTACTTCGGGTAACTTCCATTCAAAATCAAGTCAAATCTTATCTAAATTAGTCGATCATTCATTATTATTAAGTGATTTAAATGATAATCTGTCAAGAGGTTCAATCATCTCGATTGTATGTGATATTATACTTAATTTATTTAATCATGGTACTCCTGATGCCTGTGATAAATTTTATAATTTGATTATTAGTTATCTTGATCAAATATTAGAAAAAGATTTAAACCTTCAATTATTACTTTCAGTATCCCAAATTTTAACAACTCTTTCATTTGCTGAATCGGGTAAAAAAATTAAATCTTGGAATCCAATCATTTTAACATCTATCAAATTAATAAATAAAATTAAATCTACAAATTTTGAAAAAAATACAAATTTAATGAATTCATTAGTTTATACCTTTATTGTTTTATTCCGTAATGGGAACATTCAAGAAATTACTAAATATCATAAAAATTTGTTTGATTTGATTTTAACAATGAATAATGGTAGCCACTTTCTTGTTTTCACAGAATCTAATTTATCCATATCTGAATCAAAATTATTAAACTTTGGTATATCAAACTATATTCAAAATTTCATCAATAAATTATCCTCAGAAGATTTTAAATCTTCAAATAATTTCAAAAAATTAACTTTCTTCTTAAATCGATTGTCTTCAAAAGATTCTAATTTAATTGACTCAATTATAATTCCTAATTCAATTCAAGATTTAATCACTTCAGATTTGAAAAAATTCATTAATATTAAAAGTTATGATGATATCTTGGAGATTTATTGGAGAGTACTGATCTTAAAATATAATATTAATTTGAATAGTTCATCTATTAAATTTTTCATTAAATTATTAAAACAACTTGTTGATGAAAATTTTAAATTCAATTGTCAATTCTCAAATGATTTGATAGGTGTTATAATCGACCTCTTAACCAATTCAATGAAATTAGAACCTAATTCAAAGCTTTCAAATGATATTTTTGATATTATTTTACTTAATCAAAATTTTTCATATTTCAAAGAATCTCCCATTTTCATTCAATCTTTGACTAACTTCATTAATACTACTCATGATTCATTAGGTGATAAATTATCATTGATTGCAAATGCTACAATAATGTCCGTTTCTGACAATCTTTCGTTACCAAACTCAAAAACTCGCTTAAATTCTATTGCGTTAATCATAAAATTAACTAATATTGTTCATGATTCAAATGAAATCTCCCCAATATTCCAACAAATTCAAATCATTGAACAAATCCCCTTATCCATTTCAACTTCAAGAGATTTAGAATTAAGAATTAGAAACTTAGCTAATAGTTTCAAAAGCTTGAACTCTCCTACTGAGATTGAAAAAAAGTCAATCTCAAACTACATGATTGGTCTTTTAACTAATAAGTTCAAACCATGTTGGGACGGTGTTTATAAATCACTTCCTTATCTTTCAGAAAACTGCTCGCAATATCTTTGGCCATTGCTTTCAACCTTACTTAAATTTGATTATAACTCTCAAGGTTCAGCATACTGCGATATTAGCTCAGTTTTTGATAGTGATAATGACGATGACAGTGACGACAATACTATACTATTAGACTGGCAACCTTCAAATTACAGAATTAATGATAATTTCAAACACATCGATGAAGAATTTTTTTCGCAATATTCCAATATAACAAGCTCAATCTTAAATCTTGCCCAAAGAGCTAGAAATGATACATTTTACGAATATATGTTACGTTCCAGAGCTATTCATGCATTGTCTGTGATTCCGTCAATTGCTGAATCCAAATCGAAAGAATTGGTACCCCTAATTTTAAAAAGTACTAACGATGATAGTGGCGGCAATGATGGTGATGAAAAAGATACACCAACTTGGTCAATAAAAGATCGTACTTCATTGATTTCTTTATTTAGTAAGTTCAATAACCTAAATAAAATTCACGAAAAGGATATCTTTTATGATCATATATTGGATCTCCTCAGTCATAGACAAAGTGAAGTTCAACAAGTTGCATTGAATGTACTTATCAATTGGAAAATTCCGGGTGTTAACAAGTACAAAGACAATTTAAAGAATTTGTTAGATGATACTATTTTCCGTGATGAAATTACAAAACTTATAGTTAAAGGCTCAGATTCAGCTATTGAAGATCAAGATGCCCCAGTTGTTATCCCAATTATCTTAAGGCTCTTATTTGGTAGAGCTCAAGGTGCTTCTAAAACCACAAGTAAGCTTGGTAAGAAATTCGCAGTTTTTTCAATCTTACCAAATTTCCCTGATCAATACATCTCGTTCTTTTTGAAAATTGGATCAAGTAGAACTCATTATGAATCTTACTTTGCTAATGATTTGGATTTAAATTCTGTCAATTCTTTTGATATAAGGAAGATCTTAGGTTATGTGAATCTTTTAGAAGAAGCTTACGGTGCATTAGGTTATAAATATAAAGATGTTTTAATATCAACTATTGAACCTTTAATTTACTCTTTGATTGTGGCTCAAAACAAAATTGATAGCTTAAAAGATAATGATGATACTATATATGTTAAAAGTGTCAAATCCATAAGGCAAACAGGTCTGAAGTGCTTTGAAACTCTCTTTAAACTATTAGGTCCAACTTTTGAATGGGATCAATATATTGATATCATTTATAACTCTATCGTTAACGCAAGGCTAGCAAAGTTTGCTGATGAAAATCTCCAACAACCATCTTCAGTACTTAGAATGATTGTTGGTTGGATTGAATCAGACAATCTTAATAAATTCTTATATATTGATGACTTTGCCCCAGTTAAAGCTGTTATCTCTTTATTATTCAATTCTCATTTGAAGGAATCTGTTCTTTCTGTTGTTTTGGAATTTTGTGTTAAAGCGTTAACTAGAAAAAATATCGAAGATGATAGATATTTCACTCTCTCCGCTCTTTTGGTTGATGCATTACTTCAAACTTTACCTAGCATCATTGAAAAGACAACTGATCGTGACACTAATTCGAAAGCAATTCATATTCTTCTTTTGGTTATTGAAGGCAGTTATATTGACGAAGATTCTACTAGATCTTCTTTGTTAAATTCCTTGACTACAGCTTTAGATAAACCTCAAAGTCAAGTTATCTCCAAGGATAAAATAAATATTCTTCTTTCATTGTCAGCTTTGGTTAATGATTTTGATTGTTCTTTTGATGAACTTTCCGGTTTATATAGGAGTGTTTCAAAGTCTTTCAGAATTTATAGTGATCGTTCAATCCGTCAAACATTAGTAACAGTTATCCAAAGTATTGGTAATAAATTCGTTGATTACGAAGTTGTTGGTGAGTTGTTGAGCGATTTGAATGCTAATTCTGCCAAACGTATAGAAGAACCAGATTTCGAAAAACGTTTAAGAGGGTTCAAAAGCATCAATGAAGATTTATATAAAACATTCTCTCCTCAACAATGGTATCCTATACTTAATTGTGCATTATTTTTCATAAATGATGAAGTTGAATTTGCTATCAGAACTAATGCTGCTTACACTTTAAAACGATTTGTGGATTGTTTCTCTGACAAGGAATCTGCAGAAGCTGCTGCTGATCATATCCATATTTTCAAAGATGCCGTATTGCCTCACTTACGTATTGGTATTAGACATTCTAACCAAGATGTTCAGGCTGAGTATATTGGTTTCCTTGCTCATATTGTTCAGCATAATAAATTCTTACCAGAATTTGAAAGTATGAAAATTTTGTTAGGTGACAGTGATGAAACTAACTTTTTTGAAAACATCACACATATTCAATTACATGCTCGTCAAAAGGCTGTTAGAGATTTATCAGGATTCAGAAATGAATTATCCGGTAGTAATATATCACACTATTTGTTACCGATTATTGAAAGTTATGCAATCGCTAAAGAAGAAAAGCTTAGAAATATATCCAATGAAGCTATCAATTCAATTTCTTCTTTATGTACTTGTGTTACTTGGGGTCAATATAAGGCTTTATTCAGAAGATACCTTGCGGCTTTGAGAAATTGCAAAAATGAAGATTTAAAGGTTAGAGTAAATATCATTGTCGCTGTTTCGAAATCATTATCGGACGCAACAAATTCTAGAAAAGAAGGCAAAGATTCGGATACCTTGAAGGACTTTCCCTCGAACCAGGCAGAAGTTGACACCTATATCACTAAAGAATTGTTCCCTTCTATCCTCAAAGTATTAAACGTTCGTAATGATGATACGATTGTTGCTCGTGCCCCATTGGCTGAAGCCTTGACTTGTCTTATTATGTGTATCACTGAAGAGCTTATTGAAATTGAATTACCTGGTACATTAACTAGTACTTGTCAAGTTATGCGTTCTCGTTCTGAAGATTTGAGAAATGCAGTCAGAAAGAGTTTAAGTAAAATTGTCTCTATCCTTGGTGCCAAATATTTCAAGTTTATTATTCAAGAATTGAAAACTGCTTTATCAAGAGGTTCTCAAATTCATGTTTTGAGTTTTACAGTTCATCACTTGTTAGTTGGAATCTCACCGATTTTAAAACATGGTGATTTAGATGAGTCTGCTGATCTTCTTGTGAATATTATTATGGAAGATACATTTGGTGCGGCCGGTCAGGAAAAGGATGCCGAAGGTTATACCAGTAAGATGAAAGAAGTGAAGCATAAAAAGAGTTATGACTCCGGTGAAATATTATCTTCTAATATTAGTTTACAGAACTTTAGTCTCCTTGTCCATCCTTTGAAACTTCTTTTGAGTGAGAACATATCTTACAAGACTGAGCATAAGTTAGATGAATTGCTCAAAAGATACGCTTTAGGTCTTAATCACAATCCTGCTTCAAGTACTAGAGAGATTTTAATCGTTTGTTATGAACTTTTCAAACAATCTACTAAAGAATCTGCTAATAAACTGTTTGGAAATAAAAAAATAAGTGAATCTGAAGAGCATTTCCTAGTTCAACTAAATGCCAAACCATTAAAGATGCAATTTCAAAATAATCAGTACATTTTTACTTTACAGAAGTTTTCATTGGAATTGTTAAGAGTCTCTATTTCACGTCATACATCTTTGCTTACGGTTTCAAACCTTGAAGGGTTTGTTCCAATTCTTCAAGAAAGTTTGGGTACTGAAAATGAAGGTGTTGCCATTAGTGCTTTAAAAGTTTTAAATATTATCATTAAACTTTCATTCTCAGAAGAAACTGATGAAATTTTCAGACATATTGCTACCAAGTCTTTGGACATCGTTAAGGATAGTCCATCTACTAATTCTGAAACATGTCAAGCAAGTTTGAAATTTTTAGCAACAATTGTCAGACACAAACCAAGTGTTGAAATGAGTGATGCTGCGATTAGTTATATATTAGAGCGTGTCCTCCCTGACTTGGAAGAACCGAACAAACAGGGTCTTGCTTTCAATTTCTTGAAAGCAGTTGTATCTCAGCATATCATGATACCTGAGGTATATGATGTTATGGATAAGGTTGCCAAGATTATGGTTGTTAATCATTCTAAAGAAATCAGAGATATGTCCAGAAGTGTATATTTCCAATTTTTAATGGAATATGATCAAGGTAGAGGTAGATTGGAAAAACAATTCAAGTTCCTTGTTAATAATTTGGGATATGTCACCCAAGCAGGAAGACAGAGTGTTATGGAATTAATTCACTCTGTTGTCTTAAAATCTGGTCCCGATTTCCTCAAAAAGTTGGCGTCAAGTTTCTTTGTTGCTTTAGCAAATATTGTTGTTAGTGACGATGTTGCGAAATGCCGTGAAATGGCCACTACTTTAATTTCTAATATCCTTAATAAATTAGAAAAATCTGATTTATCTAATATTGAAGCTTACATAAATGCATGGTTGAGTCAATCTTCAAATAATTTATTGAGAAGATGTGGTCTTAACATTTACAAGATCTATATTGGTGAATTTGGTGTTGGTCAAAATAAACACTTAGATGATGCAGCTCAACAGACTATTGAATCCACTTTGAAGAAATCCAGAAGTGAAAATGAGGACTCGTCCGATATTGTGTGGGAGGATGTTTATATTAACTTGAGTGTCTTCAATACTGTTTGCTCAAAATTGAGAGAAGACGTTTTCAAACCAAAATATAGCGAAATTTGGATTAGTGTTATCGAAGTTTTATTATATCCTCATGCATGGGTTAGATTGAGCTCATGTCGTTTAGTTGGGATTTTGTTATCAAACTTAGATAATTTAAGCTTTGAAGTTAGTGATTATCAAGTTCAAACTATTGCTTACAGACTTTTGCATCAATTAGGTGCTCCATCTGTATCAAAAGATTTAGGTAGTCAAATTGTAAAGAATTTGGTTGTCATTGTTATGAGATGGGAAGCCAATAAAACTCTCTTTATTCATAATCAAGATTATAATTCTGAAGCAGATGAGGAATTGGTGAGATATAAATATGCTACTGAGTACATTGTTTCACGTGTATGTGCCATTATGAGACAAGAAAGAAATTTCAAAGATGCATATATATCAAAGGTTTCAGCCATCCAATTTTCAGCTATGTTGGTCCAAGTTATTGATGAATCTAAGATCGCAGAAGCTGCAGAAAAGATTTTACTTGGATTATATAATTTTACAGAATTAGATCCTAGTAGAAGTGATGAAGATGCTAAATTAGTTGAGTTAACTACAGAATGCATGCAAATGATTGAAAATAAAATGGGCGTATCTGAATATACTGCAATTTATTCTAAGGTTAAACTGCTTGTCAATTCTAGAAGAAGGGAGAGAAAAACTAAGAGGGCTCAAATGGCTCTTAATGCTCCTGATGTTGCAGCCAAAAAGAAAATGAAGAAGCACGAAAGATTCAGAGAAAAGAGAAAGCATGTCAAAGATGAAAACGGTTATTACAGAGCTAAGAAAACAAGAACTATTTAGTTTTATTGTACATAAATATATTTTGTATTTTAATATTACATATGTATATTATATTTTGATTATTTTACAAAAAAAGAAAAAGAACAAATTACTTTTGCGATTGTAGAAACTCAATCCTTTAATTCTGTGGAGCCACCATCTATATCCTCCTCCTGTGGTTGTGGGCCTTCTTGGTTGATTGGAGAGGCAGGTTGGGCAGCAGCATCAGCTTCTTCCACTACCTTTTTCTCGGGATCTTCTCTATCCAAGGCGCTTTCAACTGGTGTCATGGAAACATCAGCTGAATGGTCTTTTTGCGTTATTTCATTACTGGAATCCTCTTCTTGAGGTCCTTCCTCTTCGACGGAAGATTTGGTTTCGGGTTCGTTTGATTCTTCAGCTTCACCAAATTCTGCGTCACCATTAACTGAAGCTCCATCGTCTTCTTGGTCGCCATTATCTTCAGGTTTCACTGTAGTTTCTCTACTAGGTTCTGCTTCGGATTCATCTGCTGGAGGTTCTGATTCAGTTTTTTGTTTTTTACTAGCCTTTGATTCGTCCAGTTTTATTTCCTCATCTTCTTCATCCTTCTTCTTCTGATTATAGATAGCCATTTCTTTTTGATATCTTGCTCTATCTTCTTCATATAATCTATAAAATGGTTGACGATTTTCTAGATCTAAGTTTCTCCAAGCTTCTGTCATTGTTTTTGATAAGTCATTGACTACTCCACCACTAGATTCAATTTCATGTTTGATACGCTCCTTTTCCAGTTCACAAAAAATCAAGTAAGCATTAGTTGGTCTTTTCGGTAAATCTGGATCTCTTAATTTTGCTTTAGCAGCAGCAGAGTTAGGATTAGACCCTGGACCACCCCTTCCTGAACGTTTTCCCTTTTTAGATAATGAAGTACGAGAGAGATCTGCATTAGAGTCCGTTAATGTATCATCCAAAACTGTAGGTGATGGAGGTGGTGACATTTCCTCTAGTTCAGCAATACCATCAGGTACCATTACTGCTCTATCTTCAAGTCTTTCAAGTAGTATCACATATTCAAGACGTAATCTTCGAATCCCCATTCTTGTTCGGGAAAGGGCTAAAGTTGCAATCTCATTATTCTCCTCTATATCCGTTATTCTCTTCTTCAATTCTTTGCATTTCTGTTTCAATTTTTGTTCTGATTCATATAGTTAGTACCTTAATGGAAAACATTCATCGAGTCAAAGAAAAAAAATCTCTACTGAAAAAGTAAAAAGAACATACCTTCGCTCTCTGGAGCTTCATTTTTAGATATTGCTGTCTTTATGGCTTGTGACTTCATTGTATTATGATATTTATGTATTATAAATGGATTTTAACCAATATATTCATTAAACAGTTAATACTGTTTATTCACAGACGTTTCAACAAGCAGTTGGCTTTTCCTGGGTTTCTCAATTCACGATAAAAAATTACTTGTTAGACTACACGACTTTTTTTTTTGGTTCTTTTTTTTTTTTTTTTTTTTTTTTTAGACTTTCCAGCACCCTTTTTTTTTTTTTTAAGGAGGGGGACTAATCCTTATCTTTTCCAACGCGTTCCATTTCACAAGGCAAATGATAATGGAGATTCAAAAATGCATTGTCATCGAAGCAACGAAGAGGAAGTGATCAGCAGAAAAAGGTTTTTCAGAGGCAGAATAAATATGAAATAGAAAGGTCGAAGAATCAACTCTTATACTGGCTTTTGCAGATATTTGCAGCAAATGAGTTTATGATTGTAAGCATGTTGAAATGTACATCAAGATATTTCATCAGCATTGACTTTCTAAGTTTGAAAGGCTAAAACATGCAAAGTAGGAGTGAAGAAGACTGACTGGTACTTCCTTTTACAGTGACAACGCAGCACTACAAAACATACATAAATCTTCTTGATGGATATACCATACATTATACTGAAAGCTATAAATCCACCTAATACTTGAAAACAAAATAGAATCGGGGATACACTATAAAAATAACAAAAATGAATAAAAAAACCAACGAAATCAACCAGCATGCTCATCGAATTCAGAATGAGCATGTAACCTATAAAATATATCAAAAAAAAAAAAACGTTAACAAGGAAATGAATAAAATAAAATCAAATTGAAAAGTGAAATACATTGCAATAAATTCAGTAGGAGGACGAAGTAAAATAAGCGCAAGACCAATTAAGCGTTGCTGTTGACAGCAGATAAGACTTCATAATCAGATCCAAAGTCACCTTCAGTTTCGCTGTGGCTTATCATATCATATTCATCCATATCTTTGTCATCTTCTGTATCACCAATAGTTGATTTAGCATCCAAGTATTGAGAGTCTGGTCCACCAGTTACGATAACGGATTCCTTTGGTAAAGTTGGTAAAACCATAGAATGAATTGACAGAGAGTGAGAAGCCAGTCTAGATTCACGGCCAGAAGAAGAAGGTGAAGGTGAAGGTGAAGGCGACGATGATTTTTCATAATCTTCAGTTGTAGAAGTCAAGTTACCAGAAGCTTCGGCCAATAATGGTTCAGAAATATTTGCTTGTTCCTTAGCAGCGACATTTGGAGTAGCAGCATTATCTTCAAATTCAAAAGCACCAGTAAGTTGCTTCATATTCAAATGAGCAGTAGCAGAGAAGGCATCATTTTTCATAACCAATTTAAATGGATATTTAAGATGAGCACTATTGACAGCAATATTAAATTTAGCACTCTTACCAGATAAGATACCATGTTTTTTATGAACTAAAACACTAGAAACATTACTTTCAAAACAATTATAAACCTCGAATTTTAAATCAGAGCAATCAATTGGTTTCTCAGATTTATTAGTAATGATGATTTGAGCCATTTGAGATGATTTTGGAACAAAAACAACGTTAATTTTGTCTTCTTTATTAAAAACAACTTCATTTGAAACTTCAACAGAGCTGGTATCAAATTCAGGTACATCCTTAGTACTAACTGTGAGAAGAGATTCTTCGTTTTCATTATATTCCCCTTCCATAACAACACTTGAATCATAAGAGGAAATTCTTAATTTTTTACCAGATAATTCATGGAATTTATCAGATAATTTACCCAAGTTATAAAATCTATGTTGGCCTGGAGCAATGCTATTGGCACCTCTAACAACAACTGTTTCACTTTCATTGTCATTAAAGAATCTAAAAGTTAAGTCACCACCAGTGATGACATAAGGAGATGTATTCTGTAACATAATAGATATAACTCTACAATGGTCACTGTATTTTTTAGTTTTAACAGTGACATGTTCATTGGTACTTTCAAGGTTAGCATCTTCAAATTTGGATGAATCAGATTCATTCTTTGGTTGAGATTCGGTTTGAGTTTGCTTCTGTTCATAAGCGGGGGGGTCTTGTTGAGAGTCTAATTCACTTTTAGCTCTTTCAACCAAGCTTTGTAACATAGCGTATTTGATATCATCATCAACGTTATCACTTGTAACAGAGTCGACAAGATCCTTGTATCTATTAGAATTGCCAATTATAGTATCAATGTTTGCAAAAAAGCTTTGAACGTCATCTTTTGCGAGGAAAGATTCAATTAGAGCTCTATGTTCTTCAGAGCATTGAGACATTGGAATATCATAATAGATATCGTTTGAAGGGCGTGATAACAAAGAACCAGTTGTGGGGTCAGAGATTTTAGCAAGTGGGTGAGTGGAAAGATGACCACTGTTATTTGCAACTTGATTTGCTTCACATTTAGAGCAAAGATCAAAATCAGGACAAACCAAGCATTTATATCTAACTCCATGAATAGGAATGAAAGTTGTAGTTGAACAACCATCACAACCAATATTGGAATGAATAACGGATGGACCAGATTCTTCTTGAGTTGAATCTTCTTGAGTTGAATCTTCTTGAGATTGTGAATTTTCCTTTGGTTTGGCCTTTGCCTTTGACTTTGGTTGTTTTTCAGTTGATTCAGAAACACCAATATCAAATGATAAATCCTTCATGAAATCTTTAAAGTGATCAAAACAAGCTTCAACCAAAGCATCACCCAAGCTAGCAAAATCAATTGTTTTGATAGGAGATCCACCGCCACCAAGAGTATTAGTACTGGTGGAAGTACTGGCAATAGCAGTTTTATCAGTAATACGTAATTTAACATGATTCTTCACCTTCAAACTTCTTGATAAACATTTGAAATCTTCCAGTGATTCTAAATTAACATATTTTTTACTTTTTTTAGATTTTCTTGCTAAACCAATTAAACCATAAGGAGGAGATAAGGGAATATCATTTTTAACTAAAACCTTGATTAAAGAATCTTTTGATTTAATTTTAGTTAAAATTGAACGATCAATATTGATTGTCTTACTGATAATTTCCTTTTCAGATGTCTGATCAATAGGTAATTGACCTGTAGCAGCAGCGGTTGTGGCAGCAACGGTTGAGGCATTGTCGCAATTGTTATCAAGTTTGATAAGCAGGACTCTTAAAGTCACAAGTTGATCCTTAGAATCTGCTGAATCCATGGTAGTTGAAGATTATGAATGAAAAAGAAGAAGAAGAAGAAGTTGAAGAAGAAGAAGAAAAAAAAAAAAAAGTTGATGGCAATAAAAGGGATATGTGGATAGGATTCTTTATCGTTCCCTTTTTTTTTTTTTTTTTTTGTTAGTTTGCCCCCTTTTATTAGCGTTTAAACCCCCCTCTCTCTCTTTTTTTAGTAATCTGCAAAAAAAATGACAAAAAAATGACATGAAATTTTACACTTTTTTTTTTTTACTACTTCTTTCTTTTCAGTTGTGGAGAAAGATATCTTACTAAGTGATAGAGGAAATGTCAGGATCACGAAGCCAGTATCAGTATCCAGTGGCAGTAGTGTTTGATTTGGATTACACGTTATGGCCATGTTGGTGTGATACGCATATTTCGCCACCAATCAAGCCGATATCTAAGACCAAGGTAGTTGATCATTATGGAATGGAATTATCAATGTATAAAGACGTTGAATCTATAATTATTGAATTACAACAAAATGGAGTTGAAATTATTGGAGCTAGTAGAACTGCCACTCCAAGAATTGCACAAGAATTATTGAGTCAATTACATATCGATGGTAAACCATCGATAAAATATTTTTCAAATCTTCAATGGGGTCAAGGATCTAAAACTAGACATATTCTGAGAGCTGCTAAAGAATTAGGATTAACTAAAGAATTAACTAGTGGAGGATTTATCTTATTTGATGATGAATGGAGAAATCGAGATGTAAAATCAATAAATTGTCATTTTGCTCATATAGTTGATGAACGTAAAGGATTAACGAGAGATATTTTTGAAAAAAATTTGATTGAATGGACTAAAGTTCAAAGTTAAGGCTAATCTACAATTAGAAAAACTAGATAATAAATATATGTACATAATATAATAATTAATAGATTAATAAGAGGATTGTTACAAGTCTAGAAAGGATTCGACCAAAATAACAAAAGGGTTAGAATCATTGAAATAAATAGAATAGGAAATGCAAATATGTGGAGGTATCACTTTGAGTAACTAGTTACTCCCACAATCAACTTTTCGATAGTAAATTTTGAATAGCATATATTAAACTCAAGATAAGTTGAGAATAATTCAAATTTAATATAATCGTTAAATAATTAAGTGCTTTTTTCCTGAATAGACTTAACGTAGGAAATAAGGCCATCACGAGTAGCATCCGGAGGAGGACTGATTTCTTTCTTGCGATGATTATTGTTAGTATATTTTTGATTATAAAGAAAATGATAAGTAAAAAATTATTGTACGTACTTGATTCAACCAACTTTTTAAATTATCTTGTGACCATTCATTAATGTCAACAAGACTACTTTCACCCACAACAGATTGAGAGAGAACTGGTTCACTTTTTTTCAATTCTTCTTGTGCTTCATGTTCTTCTTGTTGTATATTTGACTTGGATTTAGTAAGTTCTATAGGTTCATTATCATCATTTGAAATCTCTTCATCGTTATTGGTAATATAATTGTAAAGGGAAGTTTTTAAATGAGGGAAAGTTGATAATAAAAGGTAGCTGGCACCAATAACTATAGCACCAGTACCAGCGGCGATTTTGAAGTTTCGACCACGATTAGATTTATTTAATTGAAGAGCCATAATTGATGATTCAAATTTAGAAAGAAGAGGAGAAGTATTAAAAAGAATCGGCTGATAAACCTGAGAAGAGAACGAGAAAAAAAAAAATCTGTTGATTTTGGGGAATAACCGAGCATGCCAAAGTGCACGATCACACGTGAATTTCCCTTATCGCATACAAAAAAGAGGGTGACCGGAAGTGCAAAAACACAATCCGGGGGCGGTGGTTTTCACTTATAAGAACAAAAAACAATATACGTCCGATTGCAAATTGCAAAAAAGGGAATCAACTTAAATAATATATATTTGAATATAGTATACAAGGGGCATTAATATAATACATATAGAAGTAAAAAGAATAGAAAAGAGAACCCGTTAAATAGAAATAGAAGAACTAAAAAAAGAAGAAGACTTGATTATAATTCTTGAGAAGCTTTAGTAGCCTTACCTGATTTTTTAGGTAATAAATTTTGATGAATATTTGGTAAAACACCACCTTGAGCAATAGTGACATGACCTAATAATTTATTTAATTCTTCATCATTTCTAATAGCTAATTGTAAATGTCTTGGAATAATTCTTGATTTTTTATTATCTCTAGCTGCGTTACCAGCTAATTCTAAAATTTCAGCTGCTAAATATTCTAAAACTGAAGTTAAGTAAACTGGAGCACCTGAACCAACTCTTTGAGCGTAATTACCCTTTCTTAACAATCTGTGAACTCTACCAACTGGGAAAGTTAAACCAGCTTTGGCTGATCTAGTAGTTGATGCTTTTTCAGAGGATCCTGCTTTACCTTTACCACCGGACATATTTGTATTATTATTATTGTAATGAAGAAGAGAAAAAAAAAAAAAAAGAACTGGGAAAAGAACAGGATATTCGATTCTTTTATAAATGACTTACTCAATTGAATATCCTTATGTGGTTGTTTATGGGTTTGTTTATGTTTATGTTTATGTTTTTTTTTTTTTCATCTGTGGAGTTTATACCATCGTGCTCTCGTGTACACACTCTGTGGGTAAACAGGAGCACGCTTCTGGTCGTGGGTATATCTGAGTACGGTAGCGTAAATCGCGGTACCTCCGTACCCACACACGTATTAAATTTTTATCACGCACAAAACCAAAAAAAAAAAAGGGAGAGGGAGGGGGGGGGGGGCAATTGCGGTTTAAGTGTTTTTTTTTTGTTTTGTTTTGATTTCTTAACAAAATTAATTTATATAAAGTCCATTGATTCCACTATTTTTAATTTTTTTTATTCTTCTTTTCTTTTTTCCCTCTTAATCAATCTAAAATTAATATCCAAAATGGCCCCAAAAGCTGAAAAGAAACCTGCCTCTAAAGCTCCAGCTGAAAAGAAACCAGCTGCTAAGAAAACCGCTTCTTCTTCTGAACCAAAGAAGAGATCTAAAACTAGAAAAGAAACTTATTCTTCTTATATCTATAAAGTTTTAAAACAAACTCATCCAGATACTGGTATTTCTCAAAAAGCCATGTCTATTATGAACTCTTTTGTTAATGATATTTTTGAAAGAATTGCTGGTGAAGCTTCTAAATTGGCTGCTTATAATAAAAAATCAACCATTTCTGCTAGAGAAATTCAAACCGCTGTTAGATTAATCTTACCAGGTGAATTAGCTAAACATGCTGTTTCTGAAGGTACTAGAGCTGTTACCAAATATTCTTCTGCTGCTAATTAAGTTTAGTGTTTATGATTTTTTTTTACTTCTACTTCTTGTCCCCCCCCTCCCTTTTAGTTTCCCTGTGTATTATTTAGTTTCTAGTTTAAACTATTGTTTTTGACTGTTTTTCACTAGTGGTATTCAGTCTATCTATTGTATATTAGTCAATAAATTCTTTACTTATCATCTTGTACTGTACTTGTCGTATGATCATTAATGCTAGTCATTTGTCTATTCGATATTAACATAATTAATATACTTTAACATAACATAACATAACATAACATAACATAACATAACTATATAACTAATATAACTAATATAACTCTACTACAACTTTACTGTAACCTTACTGTAACATTACTGTAATGTAACTTTACTGTAAGTAAAAACCACTGTTTTAATTGGATATCAAAGATTATTTATATATTGGGCTACTTTCTCGTATCTATTTGCTTTCAGCCATTACATACTATTTATATAATTTATATACTGCTCGTTTAACCATTTACATACATTAGTGTAAGCTTTTATAAAAAGAACATCTAAGTAGAACTGTTCTTTATTATGAATATTACATATAGTCCTATCTTCTTAATTATTTGTAATTATCAATAAAAGTTTACAAAATTTAGATTAAATGTATCTTATTCACCAATTGTGCCCTTTTTTTTTTTTTCTTCCTTTCTTTTCTTTTCACAATATACTTATCAGTGATATTCTTACCACTACTACACTAGTAAATATTATTAGAAAGCTTTCAGCTCATTAAAGCTCATATTATTCACTACAGTTCAATACTTAGAAATGTACTAAAAAAATTAGTAGTGAAACTTCGCACCCATTTTTTTTTCAGTTTAAAACATCTCGTAAAATATAATCTTTCTAAGGGCATGAAATATGAATAAATATTTACAGGGAACTTGTTTAAATTTCATTACAAATGTTACTCTCGAATGACCCTTAAAGCTCCTTGGTGTCCTACATTGAATAAATATTAAAGTATCATTTCTAGTACTAACGTTTATAAAGCCTAATTAGTGAAAATTTAGAAGAAGTTAATGCTTGAAAGCTTACAAGAAGCTGATATCTCTGTAAGATAGCATACAAAGAGATGTACATATAAGTAGTCAGCTTTTACTTTACTTTCACTTTCGTTTAGCCTGATAAACTCAAGTTCTTTACTTTTTCTTCCTAGAGAAACGAAAACCAATATTTTCCATTCAACCTACTGCTGATGTTGAAATGTAATCCAAGTAAAAACGTAAGGTGTTGCCAATGCTTCATGAGAAACTCTATCCGTCATGAATACCTCGTATGGTTGTAACTTCTCAAGAATAACACTCATTCTATACTTAAACCTAAAATTTATAGCTGATGCTTATTTTACTTATCAAAAGAACTACATAAAAAACAAGGATCTTATGGATTTCATATACTTTATATATCTTAAAGATAGTATTAAAAAATAAAATATTACAACTAATGTATTAAGCGTATCATGAGTGTTAATCTTTAGGACTCAGCAAGTTCAAAAGTAAAGCTAACCTTACTACTGCTTTTTTGGAACTTCGTTTGTTGACTGTCAACTTAACTACGCCTAATTTAGTGGATCGCTGGCACTATTTTGTTCGGGAATCTATTCGAAAATACTGATAAAGATTCCTTAATTTCACTTCAGCTGATTTACCTCCATCAGTTCAATATCAGAAGTTTCGATGTTACTACTGCCTTACAATTTTCTATGCTGAAAAGTAATCCAATTTTCATTGATATGTGAAACGCGTTACGTGAGCTGCAAAAAAAAAAATAAAAAAAAAAAAGATAATAATGGTTCCTTGTTTTATCTTTTGTATCTTTATATATTTCATTCTTTTCTCTTCCACCAAGTATTATCTCTTCTTTAATAACTAAGATCGTTATTAAATAAAATTTTCACTAATTCTTACTGTTATGCGTGCTATAATTGCTGATAGTGGAGTGAGTCTTATTTTTGATTTGTTCTGTGCAAGCCTTTTAGTCTTCCTCTTGATTCAGTAATTTAGGAATCCTTTAATTGTGGTTGGTGACTGTTCTAATGGCATGTACCAGAAACATATATTCCTTTTTTTAACCTAATCGCAATGGATTACAGTGGACAATAAAATAAATAATAGTCCCAATCTTGCAGAAGAGTAAAATAACAACTGACACAACATATTTTTATTTGGAAATGGGTTTCTATGAAGAGAAATTACTATTTCAAGAACAGTCAGAGGACTCAGAAATCTTTAAATGCTGCGATAAAAAAATTCTTAATATTTATCCATTCAAATAAAAAGTTCAACTACTAAACTTGAAATGAAGGATAACCAGATGATAAATCCACGATTGATATGAACCCTTATAATAAAAAATTATTACTATTGAGGCTACCACTATTTTGAAAAAGCAAATACCCCAAACTCAAAATCACCGAAACCACCAGAATTATTATGAACCGAGACTTCGTTGTTATACAAGTTTCAGGTTCTATTTCGTAGTTTGTTCTTTAGACGAACCTGAGTTATATATTTTGAAAAATGCCTGTAATACGTCAAATAATTACAGCTTTTAAAACAGAATCGGTAGGATAGAAGAAAAATTCAACATCTTCTAAGAAACCTAGCGGTGACTTACTTTTTTATCAAGGAAAATAACATCTGTTGAAGAAGAATTTTTTCGTCTGTTCCTGCTTCTCTTGATGATTCTTAGGTCAAAAAAATTCTAACATCTAAGCTCAGACTGCAAATTACCAAAATCAAAGAACTGGAAGTGAAACAGAGATTCTTCATTAAAATTGCAAAAAAAAAAAAATCCACCCAGTCTAGCTTTACTTTTAAATTCACCTCACAATACTGACCATTAGAAGAAAGATGATAATTGATTATCAAAACCTCTCTTGCTGCAAAATAACTCAATTTTTTTTGGTGGTTAATCAAAGGTGCCAGTTGTAAGTTATCGAGATAAATAGAATTTATATGAAAAATATCTGCTAAGAATTCATAAAAAATTAAAAAAAATAACTTGCTTTCTCTTTTCTATCTTCATGCTTTAATCGTTTCTCTCCTTAATCGACAATTTATTTATATATGTGTAAATTCTCTTCTTTGCTAATGAATACTGTCCGGCTTTTAGGAACAGAGCCATATATTCAACGAAATTCTATGTGATTAACAAGTCTCAGTAGTTGCGAAAGTTTACTTCTGCCTGCTCAACATGGAGTACGATAAATTACAACTGAGCTAGCCTCAAACTTCTACTAGTTTAAATGGCTATTCAACGTACTGTTATTACCAAGAAAAGCTCGCGAAACAAAATACGAAGCTGGTAAAACGACAGTAACCATGGATAATACTGAATAGATCTTTCAAAAACTTACTAAAAGGTGAGATGGATGTCCTTTCACCCTGTCTAAAAGGTGAGATGGATGTCCTTTCACCCTATCTAAAAGGTGAGATGGATGTCCTTTCACCCTATCTCAAAAGAAAAAAACATTATTTATACTTGAATTGCATTTAATTTGAATCCCTTTTTGAATAGAAAAACTCTTCACACTGAACGAAGAACGCAACTCAAACAAGTAGAACACTTCTACATATAATTGTAAAGCATGCCCTAAGTGAGAAGGAATCATGCTCTCTCCCGAATGATTGCAATATCGGAGCTATACTAAATCTTATTTGCAATGTCATTGATTATATAGAAATATGTAAAAACATTCCTAGGATTATGGCTCTAGTTGCAGACCTTAGCCGTCAATACCCTTCATCTTGTATGCTCTCATGCCTACCTTTGATTACATATTAACAATTAGGACTTATAATCATATTTATTTACTATCTTCTTAAGTTTATTTAATTATCCTACTTCTTAAGAGAAGAAAATGGAGTAGCGAAATCAAATGAAAAAGCATATTTCACTTTATTAAAATGGGATTGCTAACCTGCTTAGCTAACATATACGTGATTGGACCCATATCCCTCATTATAGTTTCAATTTACTTAAAATTTCTTGTTGACTCTGCGAAGAAAGAATTATCTCGATACAAAGAAGAGAACCGCCATTTATTTCCCTTATTATAGTAATGAAAAGCTCATCTAATCGCTTTCAGCTTTTGTTTTCCAAGAGAAATACAACTTAGCAGCTACGAAACTAGATAGATATCACCGCCGCGATTAAACCTTCTGCACCTTACAGAATGGTTGGATTACTGCAAACGAAACCATTGAAATGTAGGTAAAATGTACATGTTAGCTAAAGTTAATCTACACGAAAAGGTTGATGAGTGTCGATCTTCAAGAAGATAAGGACAAAACAACGATTCAACACAGAAAGCTCAAAAAACAAAACAGCTAATTGTTTGGTATTCACTAAACTTAAATATCCTGTAACCAACTCTGTAGATGAAAAAGGCGCTTTTTTTGATAACGCTTATTGAAAGTAATTCGTGCTGAATATATTGCGACATTTTGTTTTCACTAACCCGAATGCTTCGAATAGAGACCGAGATAAATATGGGTAAGTTGCAAAACTATCAAGGTTCATCTATTAACTTCGTAATGAGACTATTCATGTATGTAGATATAATCGAACTTTCAATCTAAGAAACGGGACAGAATCTGTTTCCAAGTGCTTTTTACTCTCTGAGAGCACTGTCAGGCTCATACAACTAGTTGCTGGAAGGCATGATCGTATTGTTAGGGTTGTGGCACTCCCAAAAAAAGGCGTAACAGGATAACACGAAGTTGTCTTGTCTAACTTGGCTTATTGCAACTCGTAGGAGATTTATTGCTTTTATAAGCTATGATACTTTAAGATTGCACATACGCTGTATCTCTATGTCGTATCTGAAACAGTCCGTCATTTAATATGGAATTCATTAAAAGATATTATAGAACCAATCAATGTGTTAAATAAAGTGTATCCCAAAGCTATTAAATAACATATACATCTATAAGATCGCTTCTTCTTGTTTCATTTGTTTCCAAGTATTCGTCTTTCTGCTGTAGTAGCAAACGTGGTAAATGTTGTTATTGATTGAATCACAACCAGCTTATACTAGTTCAGAAAGTAGGGTTATTCACTATTAGTTTCTCTGTGATATCTGTTGAGGTTCATTATCTCACCAAATCTACTGTTAGTAGATACTTCAGCTTCAGTATAGTAAAGATTAGTTAGATCTTCACGTCTCTCAAGTACCGTCTTCGGAGCTTATGGCTTTACACTGTTGAAGTGCGCTGAAATGGAGTTACTACTGTAAATTCGTGTTTTGTTTAAGCAGTATTGGCTGTTCTTGAATTAACCTGCCAATGGGGCCCAAAAAAGTGGAATGAATGTTTTTGTTTCCTTATAGGCACGATGACTGGTTCCTTCATCAGCATGCATTATGTCTTGATGACTAAAAGGCCCAATAAATTCTTTAATCTTGCAAGAATCAATTCACATGGGGAATGAGAAGTCAGCTCGTCATAACTTTGAAATTCAAGAAGCTAGAGGCGTATGCGCTATTTTGGTTTTGATTTGGTATAAGACTCTGATTCTGATGTGATGCTATTACTATCAGCTACGGACGGCAAAGTAGGAATGGGTTTCCAACTTATGATCGATTAGACTTGATTATCTAACTAGTTAGACTTGAATAAAGGCAGCGTTAATTCGCACTAGTGAAAGGGTACAAGTAGATAAGAAGAGATTACGATTGTCCGTTTCTCACTGAACTTGATATTCTTTTCAACATTGGCATGTGTCTACTAGAAATACCTTGCGCCGGCTGTGAATAGTTGTTGATCTAGTTATTCTTATGTGAGGTACTACTATATGGTAACAACAAGTATTTCTAAATTAGCTCAAGAGATAATCTGCTAAATATGAATAGGGTTTTCCCTTCAGGATCTTTGGTTGTAGTATAACTCAATCTTAAAGGAAGAATAATTGGCTCTTAGGAGGCTGCGAAATAGTCTTTTTTGCGAAGAAACTAAATTAAAAAAATTATGGTTTAAAAGATGCTTTCTTTTCTTAATTATTGGTTTTTCTTTTTTGTTCTTAGTGGTGATTTTATATTGTTCATAGTTCCATTATCGGTAGTTATATTATTGAACGCCATTATCTATAATGCTTTTAAATTGGATAATGTTTCTGAAGGCAATGTTTTGATCTATCGTAACTGTAACTATAATAGAGGAGCTATTAAGTTTATTGTCATCAATGCTATGAGTGTCCAAAATTTGTTAATAATTCGAGGATCAATGATAATTTGATTGATAAACCAAAGGCAGTCTTCATATACTTTACTCCCCTATCTAGATAGTGTTGTTCCTACAATGAATAATTAGATAGCTATTAAATATCACTATAAATTTTTTTGTACGTAATGAGTGTTGGTCTTGAGAACAACACTTAGAAATGGTTTAGCCTTTTAGAATAACGGCGATGCTCGACAGAGTAAATGGACTTTTTATTGATGAAAAAATCAACAAGATAGTAACGTCTAAAATGTACTTAATTAATAGATTATTGCCTTTATTAAAAGAAAATAATATATCGTTTTTAAACTCTGAAACTAGCCAAAATGATTGAAATATATTATAAATAAATGTATTTTACCTACATTTAATGATTATTGAATTACGGGTTTTACAGATGGTGAAGGTCGTTTTACTTGTTCTACACTATCTAATCATAATATTAATTTATCGTGCAAGATTTATTTTATCTCAAAAATGAGATATTAATAAATTTTATTTCATATATTTTCTTTTCTTCAATATATCAAATGATAAAAAACTTTAGATAAATTTATCTAGACCTGAGAAGAAGGGAGATATTCTTTCTTTTTTTTAACAAGATTACACATTAAATGGCTGGATAATCTTAATATATCCAAGCTGGAAGTTTAGTGAAAATAGAGCTAGAAAATATGATTGTAACATTCAGAGTAAGTTCTGATTCACCAAATTTTCTTCTTTTAAACATATTTGCTTCAACATAAATTTTTAGACATTTTAGCCAAGTCATATATCTATTCGTAATTATTTACAATATATTCTGTAACGCAAGAATGTTTTTGATCATATAATATGATTACCTGTGTTAAAAAAAAAATATTAATATGGTCTTGTTCTTTGAAAGCTCTTGTAACCGAAATTCGAAATGGTATTCAGCTCTTTAATTTTTTTCTCTGCTTATTCCACTCTTAATCCAATTACAATCACCGTTAAGAATTATTATTGATGAATAAAATAAGTCTTTATATGAGTAGATTTATTCTCATTACAATTTTTGTTAAATAATGCTTTGGTGAATCATCCCATTTTGACTTAGGTCCAGGTGTACTAGCTTGTTGCGAAAAACAATTATATTGGCATTACCAGTAATTTGTTGTGTCTTTTTCTAACGGGTATGTCTCTAAATTATTCACCATTCACTTGAACAATAGAGTTCTCTTTTAGTAAATGAGTGATAGCTTTTATTTTGGAAATCAACTACAGTTCATTTAATTTCACTGAGTTCATCTAGCTATATCAAAGATTCAATTTTTTCAATTTTAGTTTGCGTTGGAAACGCTGGACACTTTCTTCAAATATTGCGACAAATATAACTATCTATCTTTAATCGTAACTCCCTTATCTTAGTTTTCGAACTGATTACTGAATACAAATGTTTGTTACTTTAGTCTGTGGAATTCGTATGGTAAAAGCAGTATTTCATCGGCATCAAAGAAGCAGGCATTATTCTATTTGGTTAAAGACATTATTTTACTCTGATCGTGCAAGCAATACTATGTGGCATCTCACATTTCTTATCAATTTTTCTTTGTTTTTGACAAGACAAGAGATGCTAGTCTCTATATGATGGTAATATTTTACAAGTTATTTGAATTACTACCACTGAGGTATTATGTCACTCATCACTGAAATATAAAATTGTTGGAAATTATGAAAGTTTTATTGATACTATTTGCTGCAAAAACAAATAATATATGCTGCCCAAAAGTAATCTTAAATATGCGATCTTCTTCATCCTTTGTTTTTTATTTTTGTGTATAGTCAGAATATTAAGTATTATATTTCGAATAAGGAAAATTAATATGTATAATGATTACGAACAGCTAGTGACCAACTTCATAATCTTTAACTCACGCATAGAATTGAGTATTCTCTCTAAAGAGCTCTTACATTGACCAGTATTTTTAAAATCAAAGCAAATTCTGCATAATCTGAAAACAAGCAGCTATGATACCATCACTGGCTTCATTATAGCTTATTCCTTTTTTTAAGATAAGCAATGTATATACTTACGATGTTTCTTTTCAGATTGGAAATTTAGCATACATAAAGAATATCCAATCTATTTATTTTTTCCAATGTCAAATTTCAAACTATGACGGCTGTTTTTCTATTTGAGAGATTTCCTTTATCGAATAACTGATATTATATGGAAGTCTACTTAGTGTAACTGTTAAAATCATAATATTTGTAGAGCTTTCCAGTGTTAGGCAACCCTTTCAATCTAATTATTTAGATTTAGTTTGGCTACATTGTTGTAAAAGTTGCGAAAAAAAAAAAATTTTGTATGAAAAATGATAAAAAACGGCAAAAACTAATGAAGCACAAACAAGTAAGTATACTAAGTTAATAGATTTACTATTGAAAAAACAAATCAAATATATTTCTAGGGTTATTTACCCTTATTGGATACTCCCCTACCTTCCTCTGAAATTTTCAATCAAACGAAGTAAAGTTATACAGTGCAATGAAAATAATACCAAAATTGAACCACAGAGACTCGCATACAACTCCTGTTTAAAGATATTGTATGAATCGAACTCGATATAAGTTTAGCTGGTGATATTATCTTGTTTGGAAACAATTAAACGGAGAAATAAACATCAATGTAAGCTTTATCAAATCTAGACAACTAAAGAATCTATTCCAAGACTAATTACTATAACAAGAGTAAATTAAAGCAAATTCGATACTATGAAAAAAGAAAAAATTTAGAATAAATCGTTTCATGATAGAGTACTGGAAATGATAGCAAGCTTTAATATATAACGTGGTTACAACTTTAAAAAAGGCTATCTTTAAAGTCCAGTAATCAAATTTGGTTTCGTGGGCTTATGTGGATCATTTGAGTCGGTGAATAGTCTGGCCTTAGTGCTAGTTCAAAAATATGCCATACATGCCAAACCTAAAATCTACTAAATTTTCAAAAAGTCATAGAACTAATTAGAAGAAGGTGCCTGTATCCTTGGGTTAAGTAACTATTGATGGATAGCTTATGCTTTTTGAGACTTTTGAAGGCAGATCAATATATACTGAAGCAAAGCAAAATTACACTAGAAATAAAATAAAGAACCTATTGCTAATCTATTGAGCTTTGAGTGAACTCAACATGGAACGTGTCGCCTGTAATTTTGTTAAGAGTCAATACTAGAGTAACAACTCTATAACTTAAATTAGAAAGGACTAAACCTAAACTGACTTGTAGGTCTAACAGTTTCTCGATAGACAATAGACGAGCAGTGAAGACGAAAACTAGTCAGCTCACCTATAATATAGATTATTAGGGATACTTACAAAATGACCATTGATTAAGGAGTCTATCTATATTTCTAAGACAAGGGAGAAGGGCACTTAGAGAATGATGAAAGGCCAAGACTATTTGCAACATAACGAGAAACTTCATGATTTATATCGAAGCAAAGCAATTTTTGCTTCCAAATAATAATACCAAAGAAATGCTAGTTACATTATACTGTAATGCCAATCATACTATAATACCAATTATACTGCAATACTAATTTCTGCAATACTAATTACTCAATAACAATTACTCAATAATAATTACACTGTAGATTATTTGTGCTGCCAAATTATTGCAAAAAACGGAAAAAAAAAATCCAAAAGCCTATTCCATCTATTCATGTTCTGAATATCGTTTCACAACGAATTGGAATAGAAATTGAAAGCATTCATAAATCCCTAAGCCCCATATACTGAATCTATTTATCAACAAAAAGGAATAAAGGAGGGGAGTTGTCGATGTTGGGTAAGGCCAAACGTCCCGGTATCCCCCGGTCTCTTCTGAGACGACTAGAGATGGGGCTGCAATTTTTGTCTCCAGATAACGAGAGAAGGAGCAGGAAACCTTAAACTTGAGAACATAAGCTGTTACAGAAGAACCTACACTCCAGAATGGCAGTAACACCCAGACTCATTGAATTTGCAATTAAAAAGAAGGAACAAAAATCAGTAGAGATGGATCTATAATTATCGAGTAAATTTCCAAAAAAAGAAGATGCTCGGAAAAAAAAAAAAAAAAAAAAAAAAAAAAAAAAAAAAAAAAAAAAAAAAAAAAAAAAAAAAAAAACAAAAAAAAAAACAAAAAAATTTGTGAAGGACATATATATAATCCCTTCCGTCGACGAGATTAAGATTCGATTTCATACTCTTTTAGATTTTAAAGGGGGATTACCCAATAGGAAGTAAAGTTATAGATACGCCAAATACTGAACATGTCTTCAGCTACTACTGCTCCTGCTAAAAAAGTCAACTATCCGTATGTGAAATTTCTGTAATAAATTAATTTCATCAATGATAAGAAGAATTGATATGAAAAAAAGAAAAAAAAAAAAGAAAGGCCAATTCCTTTTATGATTTGATTGGGAAACAAGAAAATATTTACTAACTTGAAAACTAGATTCTGGTATGGTGGTGCTGCCAGTATGACCGCTTGTTTGGTTACTCATCCATTAGATTTGGCTAAAGTTCGTTTACAAACGGCTTCAAAACCTGGTCAATCCTTAGGGGGTATGGTTTATCAAATTATCACCAAAGAAGGTTTCTTCAAAATTTATTCTGGTTTAACTGCGTCATTATTAAGACAAGCAACTTATTCAACTGCTAGATTTGGAATTTATGAATTTTTAAAAGAATCTTATCAAGAACATTATCAAGTTACTGCCACTACTTCTGCATTATTACCAATGTCAATGTTAGCAGGTGCATTGGGTGGTTTAGTTGGTAACCCTTCTGATGTTGTGAATATTAGAATGCAAAATGATTCTAGTTTACCCGTTGATCAAAGAAGAAATTATAGAAATGCATTTGATGGTATTTATCGTATTATAAAGGAAGAAAAAATTTCTTCATTATTTAGAGGATTACTTCCTAATTTGGTTCGTGGTGTTTTAATGACTGCTTCTCAAGTTGTTACTTATGATATTGCAAAAACTTTATTGGTAGATACTTTTTCATTAGATCCTGCTAAAAAATCTACTCATTTTAGTGCTTCTTTATTAGCTGGTTTAGTTGCAACTACAGTATGTTCTCCAGCTGATGTTGTTAAAACTAGAATTATGAATGCTAAAGGTACTAGTGGTGGAGCTGTTTCTATCTTAACTTCTGCTATCAAAAATGAAGGGGTTGGATTTATGTTTAGAGGTTGGTTACCTTCTTTTATTAGATTGGGACCTCATACTATTGTTACTTTCCTTGCTCTTGAACAATTAAGACATTTTAGACTTGGTATGCTGTCTGAATAATTATTCAATCAGTCATAAGTTCTTCTTCTTTTTTTTTTATTCTTCTTTATCTTCAATTTGTATCATAATTTACTAGTGTTTATAGAATTTTTTCATCCCTTTTTATAGATCAAATTTTTAACTATCATTAAATATTTAACTCAAAGGATATACAATAATACAACAATACAAATAATATTAAATTATAACGTAAATTGACTATACAAGCACTGTATGAAAAGAATAGGTAGTGAATATGCAACATATTCGATGAGAAGTGTAAAAATCATAAATATGTAAAGGGAAGAACGAAAGGTAACAACGACAAAAAAAAAAAAATTTAAATGACAAATGAAAATAAAGGCATCAAAAAGAAAAAAATCAAGTAATATAGTGAAAGCAATGGTAATATAGAATTGTGAAATGATAACTTTATAATTTTAATGTAAATTAAATTACTATAATCGATTACAATAACTTTCAAAGGATCAACTCAATAAATAATAATATGAACAGGGTTTTATGAAATATTAGGAGCAAGGCAATCGAACTTAACTTCAAACTCCCCTTGATGGCTTTATTTCAAGTTATCAATGTTTAAACTTTGTTAAAAACGAATTAGATTTTAGGAATATTAGATTTTGCTTTTGTTTTTGTTTTTATTTTTATTTTTATTTTGTTTTTGTTTTTGTCTATTAGACGTTTCTAATTAATCATTAAGGGTTATTTGATTATTTAGTAACTTCGATGTTGTCTAATTCAGCTTTTTCAAAAGCTTCCTTTTCAGCTTCCAAAATGTAAGGAATCAAAAAATGAGTATCTTCTTCAGGTTGAACAGCCTTTTTAGCAGGAAGTAATTGATGAGATAAAGATAATTGATGAGCAGTAATCATTCTATAGTTTCTAGCGTATATTTCATCATCTGGTAATCTAGTAAGAGCTTTTTGAACAATTGGATTTTCATCAGCAATCAAATCATTGAATTTTAAACCCATTTCTCTGTAACCAGCGTAAGCACAGAAGGCTTTAGCAACTGGAACAACAACTTTCGACAAAGTTGGTCTAGATAAGATGAAGTCAGAAACTTTAACAATAGAGGTAACAGAGGCCATCTTAGTGTGTGTAGAAGTAGATGTGTAGTGTTTTCTAATTAAAAGATAAAGTTGGTTTCCTCTTATTATCTTTCAGAAAATTTGGTAAAAAAAAAAAAAAAAAAAAAAAAAAATAGAAATCCAATAGCGTGCGTGTACCATTACAAAATCAATAATTCTGGTGGTTTCATTGGCTACAATTGTAGACTTCCTAATTAAGAAGTGAGCGACATAATTACATTCATTAGAAAAAGGTAAGATAAATGTACGGATTTTAGTGTGGATAACTAATAATGGTATTCATCAGTTCCCCTAATAATGATATTCATCAGTAGGTTGATTGGCAGTGTTTGTAAGACCAACGCTAGCAAGAACATTTTCAGGTCCATCATGTTTGACTAGGTCAACCAATTCCTTGCTCTTACATAAGAACAAACCCATGACCCCACAGGAGTTGATACCCAAAGTATCTTGGTACTTACCCACGGCCCTTGGAACAATCACCATATACTTTGTGGTTAAACAAAAGTTATAGGAAATATGGTTATGTCCAGCTTGCTTCAAGGTTGTCAAGGCTCTTTGAAGTAAAGAAGAAAAATACATGGTTAAATCATCTTCATTTAAGTCACTAGTATCATCGGGTAATCTAGCAACGTAATGAGCGTATGGTAAAGCAGAATCTTGTAAAGGTTCTTGTCTACTAGTTGGGATAAATGGAGGAGATGAATTAGCAATTGAATCCATAGGAGTATTATAACCATTAGGTAATGTCATGAATTGAATATGTTTATGAGGTTGAGAAGCTCCACTTTGTGGACCACAATTAAAAAATGCAAACCAATTCTTACCAGATCTATCCTTTTTTTTCAAATAATTTAAAATTGAATAAGTAGCATTTATTTCTGATGGAGCTAATGGAGTATTTTGAGATTTAAATTCTTTAGTTATTATCATGAAATGATTTGGAACAACTGGGAATTTATTAAAAACTACTTTAAATTCATCATTTGGTCCAAAAGTATCGAGAATTGTTAATTCTGGTTCTGGTCTGGCAAATGGATTTTCTTCTTTAGTACCAGTCTCTGGTCTATGTTTAAGAGTATGTAAATAAGTTAACTGGAATTCAACCGATTTACCTTTAATTTCCCTTTCAACTATCTCACTAACAGCACTATCACCAGCAAATATAATATGGTCATTTTTAACGGCCGATTCATATTTTTCATTCAATCTTGTAAGAAAATCAGATGGAACGTCGTAAAGAGCCATGTTTTGATTTGTATAGAATTTGCTTATAAAAAATAACTCTGTATTAAGCTATAACTCTGTATTAGGGTATAAATGACCAACCGAATTGAAATCTAAGGGTAAACTGGTATTTTTATATAAGCTTCCACACCTGACATCACGGGAGGTTCTGGCAGAAAATTTGCGGGCCCGGTAGGGTTTTTGTAACACTAAAAAAAAACACAGAAAAAAAAAAAAACAGCAAAAACCAAAAAGTGCTACAGATTTTTTAATTGAAATAAAGTAAAATATTAAAAATGAATTACGTATTAAATACTTCTAATTATGTTTGTATATATATATTCATATATATCAAGATGCATATGATTAAATCAACGCTTTTTGCGAAACCAATTGATTAATTTATGGTTTTTCCCTTTGATAAGTCTGATACTATTGTTATCGTCTATATTACTATCTTTAGAGACGCGTGGAGCTAAATCCAGCAAAACTAAAGAAAAAGACTTTGATTTTGAATGACGTCCTCTTGAGGGATAATTATTTGAGGTTGGTGAATCTGAAATTGGTGGCGGTTGAGTAACCGTACTACAAACCAGCGATTTTCTCATATAAGAAGAAAAAAATGATGACGGATTGGTGTTTTCCTTATTACTATTATGAATTGATCTTCTTCTTGAATTATTAGCTTCCAGTAATACCGTAGGTGATGAAGTAAGTGAATTAGTATTTTTAAATGCTGGAATCTGAGTTAATTTCAATATTTTTTCCTCTGATGGTGACAATGGTCTTCTTGGTCCAAATCTTTTAGGTGAAGATTTGGGTGATGCCATTGATGCATTGTCAGGTGTAAAAGGAGCTGGGGGTGTGGAACAAATATCTGTTGTTATTGTAGTGATGGGTGTAGAGATTCTTGAGGGAGCTGTATTGAAAGGTGTAGGAACTGCAATTGGAGCTGGTTTATGTGATTTTTTGATTGGCGAAGATTCACCAAGTGGTTCATCTATATTGTTCACTTCCTTGGAGTTTCCCACAAATGTCTCTGAACCACGACCGGGAACACAAGAAATATCCTCTTGTGATGATTTGGGAATTGTTGACATAGTTGGCGATTCAGCAGCATCTTCCTCCACTTGTTTGAAAGTAGAATTGGTTGAAGACGATGAGGTTACATCTCCATCTTTACTAATAACAATAGAAGGCATTATACTTTCTGGAGTGCCAGCATTAGTATTTTGATGTTTAGTCTTCAATTTCTTAGAACCTGTACCTTGATGATCATTCAGTGAAAGTAATGATGAATGATCAGTTGATGCTTCATTAGTTGAAAGGACTGTTGAGGATACTTCTGAAGTTACACTAATTGGACTGTTGGATAAATTCTTAGCACAAAGAATATGGGGATGAGTTTGTTGTGATTGTTGTGAGTGTTGTGGATGTTGATCGAAAGATAATTCGGGTTGAGGAGGTTGACTTTGAGGATTAGTTAATGGATTTGATTCAGGTGGTCTTGAACTCA
Organism: Hyphopichia fennica; assembly: GCA_030444945.1. Taxonomy (NCBI): domain Eukaryota; kingdom Fungi; phylum Ascomycota; class Pichiomycetes; order Serinales; family Debaryomycetaceae; genus Hyphopichia; species Hyphopichia fennica. The sequence goes on from JAJMOB010000003.1 coordinate 414,933, forward strand.
ACAGAGCGAGCGTAACATGTTGACTTTGACTAGAAGTGACATCTACACAAGGATTCATATTTGAGTGAACACTAGAGTTGATTTGTGAAGGTGGAGTATGGGCATTTTTTGCATAAAGAGGAGAATCAGATCTTCTTACTGGGGAATGGTTGAAACTTTCAAGTGTTGAAGATTGATCAATATGCAGAAAACTATCATCATTATTGACATTGACATCATCTTGATCATTTTGGATAATTGTAGATGAATGATTAGAAGAAGGAGAATTGAAATTATTATTAATGGTACCATGATTTGAAACAGAAGGTGGTGGCGATAATCTTCTTGATTCTTGTTTGAATCTTGATTCCTGAAATCTAACAGATGGAACTGCACTAGAAGTTGGTGTGATTGCAGTTCTTTTAATATTCAGATTTGATTTAAGACTTGGTAAACTTGAAGAATGTCCCAACAGTTTTGAAGTATTATTTATAAGAATATCACGAGGTGTAGCAGGCGAACCAACTTCATTTATATTAAGATTTTGACCACTACTATTTGATCTAACGAGATTAATAGATTCAGAAGAAGAAAATTTGAGAGCATTAGTGATTTTAAAAGATTGATCATAAAATGATTGGTATCTACTTGCTTTTGCTCCTGATCTTTTAGAAGTAGGTGTTGAATTAGAATAATTGGTGAAATTATTAGTAGCACCAGAATTTGCTGAATCTTTTGATGAATTGGAAAGGGTTTTTTCAATAAGATGATTAGAGGTGAATTTACTATTTTGTTGACTGGATCCACTACCGGTACCACGGCCACTACCGTTACCAACACTTCTTAAACTTGAACTCGAGGAGTTAGCAGAATCATTTGAGTAAATACCGCCCAAAGCATCTTGAGGATTAGTGAAAGTTTCTTTAGTATCATTTTCACGTTCAATATCTGAATTTAAAATGTCTTCATTGATTTCAGTTTCTTCACCATGATCATCACCATCATCATCTTCTTCTTCTATGGAATCAGTAGTTTTTTCTTGAATTGGTTGTTGGAATAAAGTAATATTAGGGATAGATAAAGGAGATGAGTTAAAAGAATTTGAGGCGTTTTGTTTAAAAAATGGAGAAGGAGAAGCCAAAAAATCATCTTCACTATCGTGTTGATTAAATATATCATGAGGTAACAGGCCAGATCTTCTATGAGAAGAAACTGAAGGATTAGATGATTGTTCTCCTATATGTAAATTAGCGTTTAAAATTTCATCCAAATCAATAACAGCATCTGGAACATTTTCGCTATTCAAATTTGTTTCTTCCGTTAAAAAAAACTTAGTTCTAGGAGTATTTGAAGTAGAGATTGCTTTACGATGATTTAATTTAATTGGAGAATTTAAATTATGAGATGAAGGAAAGTTATTCTTTTTTGAATTTGAAGAAGAAAAATAACGAGGGGGAGTAGAAACATTCATTAAATCCGGAGTCTTGTTTGGGAAAGCAAAACCTGATGAAGTTGGTTTATTAGAGAAATCATCTTCATTATTAAAATGGAAATGTTTATCAAGGTAGGAAGGATTTTCCGGGGCCGATTCTGATTCGCCAGATTTTAAGCCTGAACTACCGAGTTCAAAATCATCCAAGTTATTATTAGTATTATGATATGGAGTACTATTTCTACTTTGATGAGACGAAGGTATATTGTGAGATTTAGAATGAGAATGTTGAGGAAGATGCAGCAGTTTAGAACCAGGAGGAGAAAAGAGACCAAGTCCCATAATATCAAAATCCCCTGATATGGCTGCAGACCTTCTATGTCTATGATTATGACGTCTAACAGATGAAGGGGTTGTAGTTGTCGTAGACAAGTAGTTATTAGATGAGGATTGGGTATTAGTATCTGGAAGAGATGTCATGTTGGCGATAAAGGATATATAGGTTGTAACCAGCAAAACAAAACAAGAAAAGTTAACAAAAAAGCTATTTCATAAGATGGTTTACCAAGGGTGATAGGCGAGGAAGTATATGCGTAGGACAATTCTTTCACGTGTCAAAAGGACGAACTCAAGTTTAACAAGGGAAAAGGCGGTAGAAGTAAAAGGGATTAAGAATAATGCAGATTAGAAAAAGACAAGCTTGAGAAGCAAAAAGGAAAGAGTCAAGGAGAAGAGGACAAAAAGTCAAAAAAAAAAGAGAAAAAGTTGAGTAAAAAGAACGACAGTGATTGAAAGGAGTGAACGCTAACTTGAAAGCAGCAAAGGAGATAGTCAAATGAATAGCTATCTTGGTAGGAATAGTGGATATACGCGTCAAAGTACAACTTACTTCTTTATATTGATATTAAGAGACTAAGTGTTTGATAGTTCTTAGTCAAACCAAAAAAAAACAAACGAATTAGCCGCCCAAACAAAAAAAAGCGAAGAAACGAAGAAACGAAAGAAAAAGAAAAAGAAAAAGACTAAGGAAGGACTGGAGTCAGATATGGAACTAGGAGGGTCAGGGTATGACCTATGAAAAACGAATGTAATGAAAAGAAGTATCCAGTCCAGCTGTTGAAGAAGGAAGAAAAGAAAAGAAGTTGCTGGTTCAGTTCAACTTCTCAAATTTTTTTTAAGGGGAAACTCACTTCGACTTATAAAAAAAAAAAAAGCACCAATTTTTTTTTTTTTTTTTTTTTTAAAAAAAAAAAAAAAAAAAAAAAAAAAAAAAAAAAAAAAAAAAAAAAAAAAAAAGTTTAAATTCAATTTTCAATTTTTACTGCTTTCGTTTTACTTTCCAGTTTTTAATTAATTGAAATTTTGAATTCTGGAATTAGAGAAGAAGAAACAGGAGAGAAGATACAGGAAGACAGATAGGTCAAGGAAGACACAGGAGAGAATGAGAGCCCAGGGGAAGGATCCTAGGGGAAAAGGGTTAGTACCACTTTATGAATTGAAATACAAAGCCAACTTTTTCTTTTTCCTTTTCCTTTTCTTTTTTTGTTTTTTTTTTTTTTTCGTTGTTTTTTGTCTTTTTTGTTTCTTTTCCTACTCTGTATCACAGAATCATTTCATTATGAATCTGTGTAAAGAAGGTCAGGAAGGGACAGGTTGTGGGTCTAAACGTAAGAGAAGGATTTACTAAAACTTAAAAAAAAACTTCAAGTGCCGTACAGGGTGTTAAAGAAAAATCTTGTACGTAATTCAAAATTGTAATTCATTTCGTCATGAATATCCGAGTAAACTAATGATGTAGACTTGGTTAATGTATATATAGACTATATTTATTGATTGTCAGGAATCCCTTTTTTCTTTTTTTTGTTTGTTCTTTCCTTTCTCTTTACAATACGGTTATTGTTACGTTTGCTATTATATAATTAATACTACGATTAATCTTACTATTATCTATTATTACTCTCTTACTTATTATCTGACCTAAACTTACTATTTATCATCTCTATTAGGGACTACGGCCATACCCAAGGCTTTATTTAAAGTTTATATCGAAATTTTTGATCTGTAGGAAAGCTAATATTTTCAACCCTAACCTCGTGCTCTTATTCTGTTTAATCACCCATATCCTTTATATAATTCAAAAAGAAACCCTCTATAACTGACAAAAGTACCATTGACTTCACACTAATTACAGACTGTGTCCGATCATTTTCGGAGTGTCCCATTCATATTCATCAGTATTAAGTCTACGCGCATCGGCGAACTTCATCAGCATCACTCATTTTTTTTGGCTGATAAGTAGGTTTCTTATGTTATGTACCTAGAGCTAATCTAGGATCTTTTGTACTCGTGTAACCTCCTTCTTAAGTATAGGGTTTATCTAAGGTGAAAAAGAAACGTTTGCTTTGGCGAGATGGGGAGTTGGCAAAAATAAAAAATTTTTTTTTTTTTTTCTTTCTTTTTCTTTTCAGACTTTAGTTCCTGTAAATTTTAGTGTTAAACTGTATGGAAACGGTAAATGTGATTAGGTCTCGAGATGAAATTTGGAATCGAACATCTCAGTTAAGGAAAAAAAGAAAGGTTACGTAAAAGGTGAAATTAAAAAGCCTCCTCGACGGCCGTATTAGAGGCTGATTATAGCAGATACATTAGTGTGCAAAAAAATAAAGAGGGAATTAATTAATTGTTTAATTACATATAGATGAATAACATATTGATAAAAGATAATTGATAAAAGATAGTTGAAAGATAGATAAAAGATAACTAGATAAAAAGATAATAGACAAGACGAAGTAAGAGATAATTAAAAACAAAACTTCATTCTTTTTGCAGACAAACAAATATCCACAAAACAAGAACAAACCTGAAACATAGGTTCCAGATTTGTTACTCTTTTATATCCACTTTTATGTCCACTTTTATGTCCACTTACTTATTA
>JAJMOB010000003.1:419378-457206 GCA_030444945.1 Hyphopichia fennica
GGGGGGGGGGGGGGGTTATCTACTTTTTATGGTGTTTTTTAGCAATTCTCTTTAATGCTCTTTGTTCATTCTTCATAACACCATCAACCATCTTATATTTACCTTTAACACCCTTTGGTCTACCAGATAAACCTCTATTACCACCTCTGGCAACAACCAATGTAGTTTTTGGTTTATGTTGTTGTTTTTTAGTCAATTTCTTCATCAATTTTTCAATTTCTTCTGCTTTATCTCTTTCAGATTTAGCACCATCTTCATTAATAACATCACTCTTCTTCTTTAATTTTTCTAATCTTCTTAATGCTCTCATCTTCTTACGTCCTTGTGCTTCTAAAACTTTCTTAATTGGTCTAGCATTTAATTCTTTTTGTTTTTCTTTAATGGCTAATGCGGCTTCTTTGGTAATTGGTTTATTAATTTTACTATGTTTCTTTTCATCATGAATAAACCATTCGGGTAATTCATCTTGATCTCTAAATGAATATTTATTAATACCTTCATTAATTAAATCATTCTTATTCTTTTGTCCTAATGCAACTTGATGAGCTAATGTCATGGCTTCAACAGTAGCAAGATCAACTTTTTGTTGATGATCTTTTGCCTTGGCAAATGCTTTAGCACGACTTATATGTTCTTCATCATCAGAATCAGATTCAACTTCACTCATGGCATCTTCTTCTGCTGGTACAACTTCAAAATCACTATCACTATCACTTTTACCTTCATCATCTGAACTATCGGATTCAATAATTTTTTGTTTATTGGATTCAATGATTTTTTGTTTATTGGAATCAACAATTGATTTAACTTGTTCTTCCTTTTCTTTCTTAGTCATATCAGCTAATAATTGATCATCACCCAATTCAGAAAAAATAGAATCAGATGCAAAAAATACTTTGGCATTTCTTGATAATTCATCTTTTGCCTTTTTATCAGCAATTAATTTATCAATATGTGCATCATCATCAGAATCAGAATCAGAATCATCATCCATTTCATAATCTTTTTGATTATCTTCATCTTCATTATCACTCTGATCAGATTTAATACCATCCCATGCTTCGTCATCAACATCACCTCTGGCCATTCTTGCTTTATAATTAGCATCACGTTCGGATTTTCTTTGTTGATAAGATTGATACATATCATCCAATTGTGCTTCAAGCTCATCAACTTCATCAGCAGAATCTTCATTAGTATCAACGTTTTCATCAATATGAATTTCATTATCTCTTATAAGATCTTCACTATTAAAAATCATTCTCTTCTTACCCTTTGACAATTTATCTAATTCACCAGTTTTAGTAGCAGTTTTTAAATTGAATAAAGATTCACTACCAATTTGAGCAGCTTCAATACCAATATTCATATCACTTAACATATTCATTTGCATTCTTTGAATTTCTTTTTGTTTTAATTCATTGGAATTTTTCTTAATTCTCTTCTGTTTTTGCTTTTGTTTATCAGTTAAAGCTTGTAATTCTTTTTGAATTTGTTGATCCTCAGTTAATGGATCAACTTCAATTTCTGGTTTATTATTTTCTTCGTCTTCATCTAATCCTAAAATATCTCTAGCTTCTTTACGAAATTTAAGTATATGTTTAAATTCTTTTTTACCTAAAACTTTTAAATCTTTGATACATTCTAATAATTCAGGAGTCATAGTTTTTAATTTTTTCAATATTTTCCATTCAAGATCATCTTTATCTTCAGGTAATGTTAATTTATTTAAATCACCTAATGCATTAATTGGTTCTTCATTTCTGATAAATTCTTTTAATGGCATCTCATGATATAATAAATAATCACCTTCATCATAACCTTGTCTCTTTCTTACCTTCTTTTCTGGATTGAAAACTTTTGCTTCATTATTCTTTTTTTCTTCACCTAATTCTTCGAAAACTTCTCTTGGATCTAATAATCTTGGATCTAATTTTTTTGGAGCTTTAAAACCTTTACAAACCACAAAAATTTCTGCAGAAACATTACGAGATGCTGGAGGCTTTGTGGCTTCAACTTTATCAAATAATTGTTGGAAAACCCACATTAAATTATTATAATCTCTTGATCTAAAAACTTTTGTAACAAAAGTACCTCCACTAACAAGATTTTCTACTGCTAATTTCAAAGCTTGTAATGTTAATTGAGATTGGGTGAAAGCATCTTGAACCCAACCTAAACCAACATTGGGAGCACCATCATGTAAAACAGTATCAGCTTTCCATGTTTTCATATGTCCTCTTAATTTGGATCTACAATCTTCTGTTGTAATATCTGATTGGAATGTAATGCAATTTGGCAATGGTTTAATCGGAACGATATCAACACCAATGATTAAGGAGTTTATAGGACATAAGTTAGATGCTACTTGACACCAAGAACCTGGAGCTGCACAAAGATCAATAACAACCTTGGATTTTTCTAAAAAGTGACCATACTTTTCATTAATCTGAATGATTTTAAAAGATGAACGAGCACGATAACCTTTTTCTTTAGCAAGGAAATAGTACCTATCTAAACGACCTTTACTGTTTTTCTTTTGAGTTTTACCCATCGTTGGTTATTTGGATATAGTGGAGTATAAAGTAAAAAGATTCCTTCAAGTTAAAACTCAAATACTTATCTGTCTGTCTGATGAGATGAGGCAGAAAAAAAAAAAAAAAAAAAAAAATTTCGTGCTCTTCCTCTCCCACACACTAAAACAAAACTACACAACCTGCACAGTCTGCAAAAAAAAAAAGTATATTCTATTAAAACTTGCCAAAAAAAACAAAAAAGACAAAAAAAGGTCTAAAATCCAAATATATTGAGTTTATAGAATCCATTCCTGGATTTTTTCACGGTCTGATGTGAAGTCAATGATGTTCATATCAACAGTGTTGATGTTACTTTCATTGCACAAAACACAGTCTCTTAACATTATATCATCGACCTCTTTCTTATTTGCAACTGACGAATTTTTCTTAAAATCCTGGAAAACTTTCTTGAAGCGATAATCACCCTTCAGTTTTAGATAGTACCTCACCAAACATTCTTTATGAAAGTTATGATGACAGTTTGCAAAACAAATGAAATTTTTATCGATTAATAATTTATGACAAAGTTTACAAGACTCCCCGGGTTCAATGATAGTATAAATTTTACCCTTGTTATGATTATAACTCGAATCTTTGATTTGTTCTTTTAGTTGATGAGCAATCTTGGAAGATTCTTGCATTTCCAAAGTAAGTTGGTTGATTCTATTATTATATTGATTCAACGATGAAACAATTTCGTCTTTGAAGTTGTTGATCATGATTGATTCTGGGAAAAGAGGTAATAAATCCTTTAGTGATAAAACATTTGAGTTACCATTATTTGAATATGAAGAATTGAGTAAATACTTTAATACTTTATTCAATTTGGATTGTTCATTTTGACTCAAGATTTCTTGGTCATTGGGTGAATTTCCAGATAATGATTGTAATAAATTATTTGTAATATCTTTGACACTATCGTTATCATCTTTCTTTTTCTCATGATCTTTAATGGTATTTGAATCATCAGCTTCATCAATACCATCGATGATATCTAAAACTTTATAGTTTTTACCATTGCAAAGCCCATCAATTAAATGTTTAGCAAACAACATCCAAAGTTTTTTCCTCGAACTAAAACTTTCTTCTTCTAATTTAACTTTACCAACGTATTCGATATTTTCTTCTGCGTCTGAATTTTTATAAATGAATTCATAATCTTCTTGATCTTTCGAATCCAGCTCATTAAAAACAAATTCATCATAACGTTTGAGAACTAATTCAGCTAAATCGGTCAACTCGTGCGTTAAAGCTAGTTTTAAGGCTTGTTCAAACAATGACATATCATTCATTAAAATTAATATAGCAGGGTGATATTGTTCATAGCGTAAACACAATCTTAGGATGAAATCAGGATCATATAGCTGAGTTTTCTTTGAATGATTTGATGATGACGATTCATTTTTGATATAATTCAAGATTTTAATTAATTGTTTGGAAATTAATTTTGAATTCAGTGAAGACAGGATTGGATAAGTAATTAATAATGAGAAATAGTAATTATTTATAAATTCATTTTTAATATTTTTATCAAAAATAATTTTCAGTAAAAATTGAATTGTATGATTCTCAAATAATGGAATTGTTTGATTATTTTTATTATAAGTTAAAATTGCTGGTAAAAGTCTTGTATAATCCAAATCATTAAATTTCAACCAAGTTTCAGTAGTCAATTTTGGATCATTAACCAATAAAACAGTTGAATTCTTATAAATAATTTCTTTTGAATCCTCATTTTGAATTTTATAAATTTTAATCAAAGTATTTAAAGCTTGGGCCCAATTATTAATATCAATATAATAATTTAATATGAATTCATAATCTTGGATTAATTCAGCAAATGAAATTAATTTGGAAGGATAATTTAATTCTTTCATAATTTGATAAATTGTTTGAGAATCCAAAATTTTAAAGTTTTTATTTAAGAATGTTTGAAGTTGCTTATCTAAAGTTTCGAATAAATTATTTTTATTTGATAAAATTTTCGAATCATCAATATTTTCATCATCATTGGAAACAATCTTCATGCTATTAATTTCAGTTTGTAGGTTATAAAGAACTCTCAACATCAATTCAACGATCCAACTTGATAATATAATAATTCTTATTTTATTTTTATCAATCTTAACTGCGATATTGAATTTAACCATTAAATATTCAATTAATAAAGTTTCTGACATATGAGTTGGGCTTGATTTTGGTTTTGATGATAAAGATTGTTGTAAATTCAACAACATCAAACAAATTTTTTCAAAAGGCTCAGACAGTTCAGCTAATACTTTTATACCTTTAATTTGTGAAGATAATAAAACTGAATCGATTTCTTCATTTGAATATTCTATACCAAATCCGCCTTTTTGCAAATAGTCATAACCTTGTTTGATTAAAACCATATCTTTTTTGAACGGGTTATTAACTTCTTGGGCCTCAAGACAATTCAAAGCTTCCTCATAATTACCCATTTTATAGTAATTATACCAAACTGATACCGATTCATTTGTAATAATAATTTCATACATATTATTATTTGTATATAACCAATAAGTTGAAGAAGATTTATCAGCGGTAATACCCAATACTTGTTCATCCGCAGCAACTTTAGTTGATAAAGTTATAATTAATGGATCAGAATTTGATAATTTATTAAGAATAATTAAGGAATTTCTTAAATTATTTAAAAGAATTAAATGATGATTTGTTGATATGAAAGAATCTTTTGAAGTTGAGATATTATTATTACCAATATTCAACTTTTCACTTTGAGATAATTGAATTTCCGGGTCATTTGATTGAATTTCTTTAGTGGAAGGTATGATATAAGTAAAAGTTTTTATGGATGAATCAAAGAGGGATTTATTTGAAGTTGATGAAGATGAGGGTAATGTTGTAATACGGGGAGGAACTTTAAAGACTTTAACTAATTCAGAATAAGAAGTATCGAAACAATCCCAAGTTAATAATTGATTATTTATAGCTAAATTTATTTGAATATTATTTGTAAATGTAAGACCAGCTATACTATTTGAAGAACTAGATGAGGAAGAATATTTATAAACTTGCTTAATATATTTATCATCACGTTTATTTTCTTGAGTTATTGGATCATGAACTTTGATAAGAGCGAGATAAATGGTACCATCATTAGTACCAATTAAAAAATCACTAGTTGAATTTTCATAAGATGAATAATCAGAATCAAAGGGGAAAGTTATGAATTTAATATTCAAATTTTTGAAACGAGATATAATTTTAAATTTCGTATAAGAATTATGTAGATAATAATAAAATTTATGATTAATTTGAATAATTAAATGTAAACCATTTGGATGAATCCAACTATTTGTAATTTCATTAACATCAGATGAAGGAGTTGGTAATGAATACAGTTTAACTTCAGTTGGATTTTCAAGATCAATCTTATAAACAGATTCATGAGATAGAAGGTACATTATATTATTTTGAACTTTCAATTGGCGGAGTGATTTTTGTAGATCAAATTGGAGTTGAACTTGTTCAACTTCAAATACTGGCTGTTCATTATAAAAAGACAGTGGCGTACTAGACGAAGCATTGGTACTACCCGAGTACACCGAGTCAGAAGTGACAGATTCCAGATGGTCCCTACCGTTTGCCTCCATTGAATTGGGTTGATCTTGTATTTACTCTAAGTTGTATCCTTGCTTATAGCTTTTTGGATTCAAATATTTAGAGCGTCTAATTCTCGCCTGGTTAGTGGGAAAGGTCACAAATAAAAAAAAAATAGACCCATACACCCATAAAATTGTTTTTTGTCACTGATTTTTATACTAATATTCAACTAAAAGGAATCAAGATAATGAAGTTACTTGAAAGGTGGGAGTAAGTCTAGCTTTGTCTTTTGATATGTAAGGTTAGTTCCTTTAACTTTTTCTTTAATTTTTCTTTTTTGGTGTTTTTTGGTGTTTTTGCAAAATTATGAAAAAAAATGGCAAAATTTTAATTTTGCAATCATATAATCTACTACAACTACAAGAATTACAAATACAAACACCACCGTTAAGAAAGTCTCGAAGTTCCCAAAGATTTGTACATAATACTACTATTGAATCCACAGTATTATTAGGATTAATGTCCGATACTCCGGACTTCTTCGTGTAAAAAGAGGGCGAAGGTCGAGAGAACTCCACGCATATCGTCTAATGTGTTCCATACATTTTTGAGCCACGTAATACATTTTGATTTTGATTCTGATCTTGGTGATGATGATGAAGAAGAAGAAGAAGAAGATGATGATGTTGCTGCTCCTTCTAAAGTTAAATTTAACCAGCACATTTGTATGGTACTTTTTTTTATATACAGTCTCCCATACTAAACCCCCTTTTCTCGCTGACCCAAACATTTTTTTTTTTTTAGTGAGCAAAATTCAAAATTCAATGGGGTGAGCCAGACAGACAGGTCATTTTTTAAAAAACCAACCACTTGTCATATGAATTGGTTTGATTTGATACTTCAAATATATTCATTCAATCCATATTATAGATACATCCCTGCTTCCATTGTTGATTCATCCAGTCCACCGCTGCCAATTGTAGTCATGAATGTATTAAAATTACAGAAGAAATTCCCAGTATTAGATCAAAGTGATTTATTTACTATAATAGAAGATTTTAGAAATATTGATTTAGATGATAAAGGTTGGGTTGAAAAAAAAGATGTTATTAATGCCGTTTCTCAAAAGGGTCAATATACTTATGATGAAGCCAGAGAAACTTTAAAACACGTTGATGTTGATGCTTCTGGTCATGTTGAATTAGATGATTATGTTGAATTAGTAGCTAAATTAAAAGAATCTACTTCGGCTTCTACTCCTTCAGCTCCAACTCCTTCTGGTGCTGGTGGTACCGGAGCTGGCGGTAGAGTAGTTTCTGGTTCTGGAACTGCCAATGCCCCTGTTCCAACTGCTAATACGGCTCATAAAACTTATTTGAGTGGTAAAACTTCGGGTACCACTCATACGGTCAATGATGAAGAACGTACTGAATTTACAAGACATATCAATTCTGTTCTTGCTGGTGATTCTGATATTGGTGATAGATTACCATTTGCTACTGAAACTTTCCAGATTTTTGATGAATGTCGTGATGGTTTGGTATTATCTAAATTAATTAATGATTCCGTACCTGAAACAATTGATACTCGTGTTTTAAATCTTCCAGGTGTTAAAAAGAAGACTTTAAATAATTTCCAAATGTCTGAAAATGCCAATATTGTTATCAATTCTGCCAAAGCAATTGGTTGTGTTGTTGTTAATGTTCACTCGGAAGATATTATTGATGGTAAAGAACATTTGATTTTAGGTTTAATCTGGCAAATTATTAGAAGAGGTTTACTTTCAAAAGTTGATATCAAATATCATCCTGAATTATATCGTTTATTAGAAGATGATGAAACTTTAGAACAATTCTTGAGATTACCTCCTGAACAAATTTTATTACGTTGGTTCAATTATCATTTAAAAAATGCCGGTTCTCAAAGAAGAGTTTCTAATTTTTCAAAAGATATTAGTGATGGGGAAAATTATACTGTTTTATTAAATCAATTGCAACCAGAACATTGTGATTTATCACCTTTAAAAACAAATGATTTATTAACCCGTGCTGAACAAGTTTTATCAAATGCTGATACCATTGGTGTTCGTAAATATTTAACTCCAAATTCTTTAGTTGCTGGTAATCCAAAATTAAATTTGGCTTTTGTTGCTAATTTATTTAATCATTATCCTGGTTTAGATCCAATTGAAGAAAGTGAAAAACCAGAAATTGAAGATTTTGATGCCGAAGGTGAAAGAGAAGCTAGAGTTTTCACTTTATGGTTAAATTCTTTAGATGTAGATCCTCCTGTTGTTTCACTTTTTGAAGATTTGAAAGATGGTTTGGTATTATTACAAGCTTTTGAATTAGTTATGCCTGGTTCAGTTTCTTTTAAACATATAAATAAAAAACCTGCTAATGGTAATGAAGTTTCTCGTTTTAAAGCTTTGGAAAATACAAATTATGCAGTTGAAATCGGTAAAGCCAATAAATTTTCTTTAGTTGGTATTGAAGGTTCAGATATCGTTGATGGTAATAAAGTATTAACTTTGGGTTTAGTCTGGCAATTAATGAGACGTAATATCATTAATACTCTTTCACAACTTAGTGTTGGTGGTAATCAACATTTATCAGATGGTGACATCTTAAAATGGGCAAATGCTCAAGTCACTAAAGGTGGTAAATCAGGTAATGTTAGATCATTTGGTGATTCAAGTTTATCATCTGGTATTTTCTTATTGAACATTTTAAATGGTATAAAACCTGGCTACGTTGATTATGATTTGGTTTATCAAGGTACTAATTTATCAGAAGAAGAAAAATATGCTAATGCTAAATTAGCCATCTCCATTGCAAGAAAATTAGGTGCTTTGATTTGGTTAGTTCCTGAAGATATCAATGAAGTCAGATCAAGATTGATCTTATCCTTTGTTGGTAGTTTGATGTGTGTTGCTGAAAATGTTTAATTTACGTTATGTTTAATATGTATTTCTTCCCCCCCCCTCTCTCTTTTTAGTTGATTGATTTGATCCTTTTTTATTATTGTTTTTTTATATATTCGTTTCTTTTTTTTAACTTCATTTATGTTTTGTACTTTTATTGTCTTATAAGACTCAGTTGCCTTTCTTTCTTTTTTTTTTTTTTTTCACATCCATAATTTAATTTAATATTGATTTTCCCAATATCTCGTAGTAACACAACACCCGTGCACCCATTTGTTAAAGGAAAAAAAAAGTCAAAAAACCAAAACCAAAAAAAAAAAAACAACCAATAAAATGTAAAGGATTGAAAATTCTCAGATAAATTAATTTGGTTCTCCAGTTTCTTGAATACTACTTCTGCAACAATCAAAGCATAACACATCAACAAGAAAAATGTCGAGTTCAGTTCTTCCATTCTCACAAGCTAATTCCAAGAGAGTCGCTTCATTATTCAGACAAGCCTTGAGAACTGCATTCGATAGTACTCTTAAATTTGAAGTTTATAGAGCTGAAACCATTAAAATAAGACAACAATTCGAAGCTAATAAACACATTAGTGATCCAGTTGAATTAGAAAAAGTTATTGCTAAAGCCCAAGCCAAGTTAGCTGAATGGAAACATCCAGATCCTTATATTACTCCTGCTAGACCAGGTGGTACTAAATATCAAAGAAACATTGAGCCTCCTAAAGAAGATATTGTTCCTGGTGATTGGTAAACTTGGTTTCCTATCATACTCTAACATCTGATAACACCCTTTATGATATAAATCGATAACACCCTGATATAAATCGGTTGCACATATAACTAAAAATCAACATATGAACCTAAATACTTTCGTAAATGATGTCCCTACAACGATTTTAAAATACTTTACCCTAGAGCTTCCAAAAATGAGGTCCCTTAACCAACCGTATTGTCATGGCTCTAAGCTATCCATTAACGACATCAACCAAAACGCATTAATATATTTATTCCTTCTTCCATTTTTTTTTCCTTCTTTGTACTTTTTTTTCTATTTGTTTTTGCTTAAAGTTCCAAAATGGACTTCCATCCTTATTTATAAATTGGTCTCTCCATACATTACTATGGTAAAGCTATCAATACACAATTCATACCGTCTTTGCTGACTTTTGTAGTTTATTATTCCGGATAAAGACCCTGACACCACACGATGATCATCTTCCTCACTAAAAAGAAAAAAAAAATAAGTCAAAAAACAAAAAAAAAAAAAATAGACGAGGGTTTGCAACTCTTAGCATACGAAGTTTACAAAAGATCTATCACACTTGTATTACTTCATATCATCTTTAACGCTCCGCAACTCCCCAGACCACAAACATGGGCTTGTTAGATATACTCCTGTATGTCTTGTGGCCGCTTGTTACACCCATCAAGCGAATTATAAACCATCTCAATCAAGGTTTACTAGATCAGAGCCGGCGGCTAACTCTAAATTATGATCCTACAATTAAAGATGATCCACCAAAATTGGCCATTGAGGCTCCTCCAATCGATGGAGAAATTTCTAAGCATATAGAGTTAGAAAAAGTGCAATTTTCAACTCCTTTGAAGAGTATACCGAGTAGTTGTGATGGATCACATCCAGCATCATCTACTGATTACGCGTCTATTCCAACTGGCAGCCATTACTCAAATGTGGGGAGTGGTTATACGCTTTTTCATGATATTGATAATTACTTAAACTTGCTGGTAGATAAGATTGAAGGTAGTCTAAAGAGCTTGAGCCAAAACCAAAGTTTAACTGTTCTCTTGTCAATTTGTATTTTAATCTACCTTAGTGGGGTTGTTTTTAAATTATTTTCAAGAATTTCTCCTATTGAAAGTCCAACTGATAGTTTAAAAACTGAATACAAATTTATAATCGATGAAGACAAATCTAATGACCTTTTGGCCAAACCAATTGCCAACATTCAGCCAGAAGTATCATCGGAAGAAGTCGAAAGTACTCTTGAGAAAGTTACAACCGATCCAAGTTTAAAGGAAAAGCACTATAAGCAAGAAAATGCCAGACTTAATGTCTTACAGCCTATTAATACAAATGTTGAAGAAAATTTACCTGGAGACCGTCAGGAGAAGTATAAAGTAGCTTGGAACAGCTCTGATGTTGGACTTAATGAAAATTATAATGATGAACCATTGATTCAAAGTTTCGATAGAAACTTTACTAGTGAAAATCACGATACTACGGAAATACCATCGAAAGTTACTATCAATCCTGGAGTTTCAATTCAAAGTTCGAAAGCTCAAATTGTAGCCACAGAACCTGAACTCGATAATGTGTGGCCCGATATGGACTCAAATAAAGAACTTCTCCTGCCTTCTGTAAAAGAGTTTTTTGATGATAGAGATACTGAAGTTGATTCTGACCTTGATACTTCGACTCATACATTAGAAGAAGAACTACAAAATAATGTTGTTAAAAAAGATGATGAATCTGACCAAGTTGAATTAAATAACTTAATTGATAACTATAATGAAAATATCTACTCACCCAAGAAAACAGACCGAGTTTTAGACGTGATTCCTGAAACTCCTAAAAAACTTATCACCAAAGACAAGTCAAGTATTAATGAGATTTTGATGAGTGAATCATATTCTCCTAGCAAAGCTCCAAAACTCTCACTTGAACTCGGTAACTGCTCGAAGGAAATTAATTCACCCGAGAGACCCAACTTAAACTCACAAGATTTTTGGGAAGCTGAAGCTCAAATAATTTCCCCTATATCTCCAAGGAAGAATCAGCCTACGCCATTGAGTAAGGTTTACTCTTCTCAAATGATTTTCTCTGGTGACGAATTTAAATTTCATTCATCTGATCCCCGAGAAGCTTCTCCTACTAAGTCAGAAGCAAGTCTGATATTATCAACTTCAACATCTAGCCCCGTGAAGACAGTCGATTCATCCACGATTTACAACAGGGACTATCATCATAGAGCTTCTAAAAGCTTATCACAAGATATCTTGACATCAAGGGGGGAAGGAAAGCATTCAAGGGCATCTTCATGTGATGCTTTTCTGTTAGCAAGCAACGAGTCTTCTTCCGAGTTATCCTATAAGCCATCTAGCAAGAGAAGAAAGAGATATTCTAGGATTCGAATTGTGAAAAAACCTGTTTCACTGTCCCATAATGAATCAGAAAGGAACAGCACATTCTATAGTTTGGACCCCAATTTAAAAGAGATCCTTGATTCCAATACAAATATTGACCCCGTTCAATATTTTCAAGATCAAGGATTTGATTTGTTACTTGCATTATCGGAAAACGAGAAGAAAGGAATAATTAACTCCCTTCGTGAAACTTCAAGCTGTCGAAATGAGGAGCAAATGAGACATGTAGTGCAGAATGAGATCAATAGTCTCTTGATTGATCCTTCAGATGATAAAAGTCAGTTTATTCTTTTAAAATTAAGATACGTGATATCAACAAAATACCAGGGCCAGGATAAATATATTATAATATTGATAGCATCATATAAGTCTCTCTTGGGTGAATTATTCTTAACTTTAGCTAATGCGATTTTAATCAGTGACCAGGAGACTGCCAAGCTGATAATTTTGTTGATCAGTGAATTTCTATCATTTGATTCTGCCAAACATGTGACCAAACAAGAATACCTATCTGTTATCAAAACTGTATTGGAGACTCATTCTAATTTCAAATCTATAGCTAGCTTTTCCACTCAACCATTAATAACAGCTTTGAGTTCATTAAGTATCAATACCGCCCCTATGATCTTTGAAAAATTACTTGCTTCAGTTAAAGATAATGAGTCAGGCATGAAAAAGAAGTATAAAGTTTTATTTGAATTTATGAAATATTACATCTGTTTTAACAAAAACACAATCATTGCCCAATTAATTAATAATCCAAATGAAAATAAATCCTATAGTTGCATTTACAAAATGATGAAATCTTACGTCACATATATCCCAGTAATGATAAGTCTAATGGAACAAACGAATATTCCGAGACCACAGGTTCAGAAAAGTAAACACGTTGAGTCACAGATTCCTATGTTCCCAAACGAACTACTAATTGAGATAGTTTCTTTTTATAGAGTGGTTAATGAACTAGTTTTATTAAATGAGAGAATCCCTTCCGCAACTCAATTTGAATTTTTGAATACGTTTTTCAGTAGGGCCTATTATCATTTAAAGATTCACGTTCAAAGCGAGTCAGAAAACTTCCCCCCTCCATCTCTTTCTAATATAGAATTTAGTTGAGAAATGTTTGCTTACTTGTTGCACCATAGTCATAGTCTTAGTATATGTGTGTTTATGGTATTTTTCATATACTCGTAAAGCATTTTGCACCCGTAAACACCCGTGCCTCCCGTGATGAGTTTTACAAAATTTTTTTTCTTTTTTTTTTTTTTTTTTTTTTTAATGATGGGGATGAGGTGCAAGCAGATTTATAACAGTACAAAAAATTTCACTTTTTATCATTTCTTTTTTGTTTTCTACCAATAAACATAATACCACTATATAATGCCTAGATCAAAACGTTCCAAACTCGTGACTTTAGCTCAAACCGATAAGAAAGGTAGAGAAAACAAGACTCGTATCTTTGATGAAGTCAGATCAGCTCTCGATGAGTTCAAATATGTTTGGATTTTGAAATTAGATGATGTTCGTACTCCAGTCTTACAAGATATTAGATCTGATTGGGCTGGATCAAAATTAATCTTGGGTAAGAGAAGAGTTTTAGAAAAAGCTTTGGGTGATACTCCACAAGAAGAATATAAAGATAATTTACATAAATTATCAAAAGCTTGTACTGGTGTTTCTGGTTTATTACTTACCAGTGAAACTCCAGAAACCGTTCAAGCTTATTTTTCAGCATATTCAAAACAAGATTACTGCAGAGCCAAAGCTAAAGCTCCAATTGATTTTACAATCCCAGAAGGTGTTATATATTCAAGAGGTGGTCAAATTCCATATGAAGAAGATGTTCCAATGTCACATTCATTAGAAGAAACCATGAGAAATAAATTGAAAGTTCCAACTAGAATTAAAGCTGGTAAAATTACTATTAGTGAACCATATGTTGTTTGTACTAAAGGTGACATTTTAGATGTTAGACAAGCATTAATATTAAAACAATTTGGTGTTGCTGCTTCTGAATTTAAAGTTAAAACTATCGCTTACTATGATAATGAAACTACTGAAATAACCAAATTTGATTAAACCCAAAGCTCATTCTATTTTTGCATTTTCAAGAATTTTTTTTTTTATTCATTTAAATTTCCTTCTTTTATTTCAGTTTTTTTTTTTCATTTCGAAACTTTCTCTCTTTAACCAATTGTATAATAATCTTGTTAAAATTATCATGAAATAGATAACTTTTATTAAAAAAAATATATATATATATCTATATATTAATCAAAATTACATAAATTCAAAAAATCTTGTAGGCTATTCATTAAAGAAGAAAAAAAAAAAAAATTACTATACAATACTAAAAATACAAAGAATGATTATGAAAAATGGTATACAATAACCATGGGGTTAAAAAATTGGAGAAATATTCTCATAGTTCATCGTAAAAAAGTTCATCATTTAGGTTTGTTTGAATGAAAAATATTCTAGCAGAGCTTCGACCTCTATTTTTCAAACTATAATTTATTTCACTGGGTATTTCGAATGAACAACCTCTTGTAACCAAAAAGACGTCATCATTCATAGTGACTTCAATCAAACCTTTTACCACATGACATAATAAAGTCGAACTACTTGAATTTCTCAATCCTTTAAAACCTTCTATGGGGAAATCAAGTAAACCACCAGCAATACTTTCTCTAAAAGAATCAAACAATGTAGCTACTTTATAATTATCTTGAACGACTTCACCATCTCTATTTGGAGGTGATTCAAAGTCACCAGCATCAGGAGCAAAAGCAATTTTTCTAGAATGAGATCCAAAATTAACTTCTTTTACTTTTTCTTTAAACCATTGAGAGCCATCTATTTCTGGATCTGATTCATAATCATATTCATTATTTGGTTCATTAGAGGTACGTCTCAGTTTTGGAGGAGTACTTCTTGACTTCAGTCTAGCTCTTTTCTTTCTGTGAACTGGAGGGTGATTATTATTAATTACTGGTTCTGGAATATGAACCACACTTTTAATTTCTTGTAAGGGGACATTCCTTACATCTTTAACGAGGGTAGAATCAGGATCAGCATCTTCTTCACCGGCTCTTGAATAAACGATTCTTTCATTTCTCCAATAAGCCAAAGGAGCAATTTTAGTTCTTCTTGATCTACGAAGACCATCAGGAGGTGGAGAAGGTAGAGGAGAAGGCCTTGTGATTGTTTCTTTTGGTTTACTGGCAGCTTTTGCCGATATAGATGCTGATGCAGAAGATTTTTTAGGTTTTGAATTTGATTTTAGTTTTTCATTAACTGATTGATCTTGAGGTGGTGAAATAAGATCTCCTGGTTTATTAATATTATTTGTTGTTGTAGTGGAACGAGAATTAGAAGATGATTTATCATTTTTACGAGATGAATTACCAAGGGCCATTCTTTTAGTAAGAGAATTAGTTGCTTTTGAAGCAAGTTCAGATCTATCACTGGGAGGTGATATAGGAACTTCTTTGATAGATGATAGAGGTATTGGAGATAGACTATCATTTGGATTAGTGTAATCATCATAATCATTAGCAAAATTATTATCATCAAATCCATCATCAAAGTCGAGTTGACCAAACTCATCAAGTGGTTCTGATTTATCCCTATTCATATCATCAGTTTCAACTTCATTAAGTTTTTGAGTTGTTTGTAGTCTTTTCTTTGCTAATTCTTGTTGTTTTTGTCTTGATATTTGATTTTCTTGTAAAGGAGATCTCAAGGGTGATTTTTTATGTTTATCCTTCTTTTGTTGTTGTTTAGAACTTAATGCAATTGGTGATAATTTAAAAGATTCAGCTTCAGCTTCAGTAAAATTAATTTTTCTGGCCACATTTCGAAGTTCAGTATTAGCGCCAGCGGCGGGGAAATTTTTATTCCTACCTCTTAATTGAGACTGACGAGTAGACGTTGATTTACCCTTTGAATTTGTAAGAGAAGTAGTAAAATCATCTTCATCATCAGATTTAAAATATGCATTTATGCTTTCCATATCATGTTCATCTTTAGCGGCATTTCTTGGTGGTTCTATCCCAGTTTTCCTTGCTTTAGACCCTAGTGCTAACAAGTCCATGTCTTCTGGTTGGTGTGTTAGAATCTTATTAGTGCTATGTACAATTATCCATGAAAGATGTAGACCATTCGCTTTCCCATAAGCAAAGAAGTAATAATTATAAATTTAGGAAAATCAAAACAAAATAAAAAAGGTTAGTCAGGTTTTATTGTTTTTTTTTTTTTTTTTTTTTTTTTTTTTTTTTTTTTTTTTTTTTTTTTTTTTTAATTATGTAATAAAAACTTTAATTGCGCCTTTATTTTTTTTTTTTTTTTTTTGTTTTGATTTTTTTTTTTAACTATGGTAGTGTGCGGGCAAATATAAAAAAAAGCATATAAGCTCATTGAAGTCAACTTATTAAGTAATTGATTAAGTTAATAAGTAATTGATTAAGTTAATAAGTGATTGATTAAGAGGTTAAGTAAATTGGTAAGTGGTCAAAGTTGTATTATTATCATTAGGATATCATTAGGTCATTAGACTATATATCTATGTAGGATTGTAACTATATCATGATTAGGTCATGGGATTCACTGAGTTCAAGACGGTAAGTCATAATGACACCATCGGAGTAGGTGAGGTACAACTGAAACCTGGGGAACACCACGTCTACCGAAACGTTTCTCACGGCCAACCCGGCGATCGTACGGCATCCATTATAACCCATTGCCATCGATAGAGCGTTGGGGAATACATGCTCTTGTCTCATACCGTAAACCCCCCGGTGCTGACAAAGTCTCATAATAGTAACCAACCCTTGTTGGGAAACAACTATAAAACACAGCAATTCCGGTATCAACTGAGTAATCGAAAGCCTATTCGAATATCGACTCTCCTCATCAACCGGGATCTTGAGATCAAATAGTTTCTTGGTAGCTGCATTACAAAAAAGAGTATCAGCCCTGAAAAGACCAATCTTCTTCGATGTGGAAATCGCTAGGAAATTACATGGCTTATCATGTTTCTTTGGCTGAAGTCTGTATGGACGTCCATTCAATGATTTGAATGGTTTATTCTTTTCCCGTTGTAACGATTTATAAATTTGTTTAATACCTTTATGAATACGACGATATTCATCATCAACCGATGTCATCTTAGCAGTTTCAAAAATCGAATCCGTATGTCTGATATCTCGAGATTCTGACATCGTCACCACTGGAGTTTCAAAAAATTGCCACGCGGCACCTAATCCAAAATGACTCGTTTGTAATGGATCAAATAATAAATCAAGTATGGTAGATCCATTGATGATATGAGCAAAATTATTATAATCATGTACCCAATGATCTCCAGTCATGGCTCGCATCGATTGAACTTTTAAAAAATACTTCGAATTAATTGGTCTTGATGTCCAACAATCTTCTTTGAATAATGCCCTCCTAATAACCGTGGGGGTATTGAATATTATTCTGGGAAATTTGGTTGACCTGATCTCTGATTCAACTATTTCATCATCAATATTATTACTACTCCTATTATCATGTCTTCCTGCATTAATCCCTGTACTAGCATCCATTTGAGCCATACCGGGATCAATATAATAAAGATTCTCATTTCTAAAAAATTCAAAATCTTGTTCATTCAAGGGTCCCGAATTGATCTTGAACTCAAATTTGAAAATTACAAGTTCTCCCGAAATCGAGGCACATGACACTTGAATAGTATGTTTGTTCAGTTTTTCATTGATATCCCAATCAAGAAATGATACATCGGGGATATTATGTAATAATTGATGACTGGTAATGTGATAGAATCTTTCATCTTGCAAATGATAATAGAACAATGTAATACTTTGGGAGTTATCAGATGCAACTATTAAATTATGATCGTTATTGAATGAATCTTTATAATGTAAAAAATCAAGACCCCAACAAGATGATTCCATTTTTAGCTTGAAATTTGGATTAACTTTAAATCCATAAAATGCATTTGACTCAGTACTGAAATTAACATTATTATCATTAAACGTTTGATTTGTTGATAATTTATTACCAAATTTTTCAATACATGGCCAAATATTATCGGTAAACCAAATCATAATTGTCCCATCATCCATGCACGAGCCTAAAATTTCCCTACCCAACCAATTGGGGAACGACTTTATATAATTTATAGTATGAGGATAATAGGGCCATGTGGAAATTAATCGGTCCGACGTACTTGTGAATGCAGGTTTGGTATCAAATCTTAAAGATGGTGATTGATTTGGTATACCTAAAATGGAGTCAAATGAATAAATTAAAAACAGTGAGTTACAACAAGTAACTAAATAATCCATTTTTTTTTCTTCATCATGTATAATCGTTGTTAAGTTATTTTTATATTTCCGTAAATTATCCAACGTAGCTATTTTTTTAGTTTTTACATGTGTTAACTTAATCAGATCTCTAAATTTGGTAGCTGGTGATAATTTCAAAATTTCTGACATACTATTCGATCGAAGTTTCGAGAGACCTGGTCTGAAAGGGTCATATAGTCCACCATTATTTGAAAACTCATCATCGCCCAGTTCACTTTCATTACTCGAAATATCTTCTTCATCTTGCAACTGGCCGTCTTCGATATCTGTTGATGGTGATATTGAAGTTGAAACTTGTTGGTCGTCATCTTCTATTGCTTCTTCATCGTCATCTTTATTATTAGAAATTTCCGTTAGTGTACGACGATCATGACGTTCCCAATTTAAGAAGGCACTTTGAGAATTAAGTGGGAATCCAACGTTACTTAAATTTTCCGAATCTTTATTGCAATAATTTATGCAATAATGTGAATTGTTTGAGTACCTTCTATCACCATATTTTTCAAAAGAACTATATTCGTATCCTTTATCATTATTTATATCTTCATCGTTATTTGAATCATCACTAAAATATTGTTCATTATTATTTGGTTCATTCAGACCAAAACTTTCTCTTCTTTCTGTATAGTATTCATCAGCATCTGGATTATCCTCATTTCGACTCAAACCAAAATAATCAACCACTTCTTCTTCATCCATATCAATATTTATGTCTAGGCCGTCATTGGAATCATTGTTAAATTGAATAACTCTACCATCGTGTGTAATATTACCAACCTCATCAACATCAGCCGAGCCATCTGAATCATTGCTTGCAAAAGTTGTTCGAAGCAAATGATGACGATTTAGTCTTTCTAATTCTTGTTGATGAAAGTCAAATTCTAATGAAGTTGGTGAAGCCGGGGAAACTTTAATTCTTTTAACACCATTATAGTTTATAAACTTATTGAATCTCGACACTTGAACTTGAGGAGTTAGTTCAATTGATGATAAAGACGAAAAAGATTTATCATCAGAATGCGTCAGCATAGTTCAATTATGTAAAATTCATTAACTATTAAAGATCTAAAGGAGTAGATCAGAGATTTTGTTATCATTCATTTTTTTAATGAGAAAACTGTGGATCTTGAAAAAAAAAAACACAAAAAAAAAAAAAAAAAAAAAAAAAAAAAAAAAAAAAAACAAAAAAAAAAAACCGAAAATTGCTTAGTTATAATCATTTTATCTAAATCATCTAGTCCTACAGGCTTGTATACTCACTTAAATAACCTTAATAGATAGTCAAAGATGGGAGAAGACGGAAAGCATCATGCAGATTATGCCAAATACACTTCAAATCTAAGCAAAGAAGAGACATTGAAATCAATAATTGATTCATACAAGGCTCTTTCAAGTGATACCAGAAATTGGATAGCCAACTTATCAAATGCTTCATCATTACTTTGGTATGCATATCATTCATTAAATATTCCAGTAAACTGGTCAGGATTTTATGTGATAAATCCTGAAAAACCTGAAGAGGAATTAATTTTAGGTCCATTTCAGGGTAAAGTAGCATGTCAAATCATTCAATTTGGTAAAGGTGTTTGTGGGACTGCAGTTACTTCAAGGGAAACCCAATTGGTTGCAAATGTGAACGAGTTTCCTGGTCATATTGCCTGTGATGGTGAAACTCAAAGTGAGATTGTGATACCAATAATTAAAGACGGTAAAGTGAAAGGAGTGTTAGATATTGATTGTTTAAAATTAGAAGGGTTTGATGAAGTTGATGCTAAATATTTAGAAGAGTTAGTTGAAATCATAAGTGAGTCAAATGATTGGTAGATGATTTACATGGGAATCTACAACAAAAAGATATATAGAAAAAAAATTCTTAATTTAATTATTAATACAAAGTAACAAAGTTATAAGAATAATGTTAAAGTAGAGATTAACAATTTAAAACCATTAAGATAGCTAAAGTTTTTTATTAAAAAAAAAGAAAAAACAAACCAAAAGAAGCAAATGAATAATATAGTAAATTTATACAAATTAGTCAAAAGACGAAAGTAATTATTTAGATATATTATTTTAATTTGAATTATTAGCTTCGGCTCTTCTTTGTTCTTCTCTTTCTAAATTATGATATAATAAATCCTTAGCCTTTTCAACTGCATGAGGAGTACCAGTAATTGTGAAAATTCTTTCTAATTTACCTTCAGTTTCATCAGAGATGGCAATTGTTGCACCACTAACTTTACGAACACCTTGAATTCTAGAACCATTTTTACCAATTAAAGCACCAACTATGTCATTAGCAAAAGAAACCGAAGCTGAAGTAACAGGACCATTGCTGTTACTGTTACTGGTGTTACTGTTATTGCTATTATTGTTGTGATGATTACTGTTACTGGTATTGGTGTTGCTGGCGTTGTTATTATTATAGTTATTTGGTTTTTTATTATAAGGTCTTGAATTATAATTATAACCTCTTGGAACATAATAGTTAGTACCAACAATTGAAGAGAAGTCTTCGATCAAACATCTTGAAATGATTCTCAAAGAATCATACAAGTTATCAACAGTACCTTGTAATTCAACCAATCTTTCATTTGAACCTGGTAAGAAAGATTTGGAGGCAATCATTGAGATATTACAAGTGGTTTGAATTTGTTGAATTCTAATACCTTTTGAACCAATTAAAGTACCCATTTGAGAGTTTGGTATTAAAAGTCTTAAAACAGTAGTTTCACCAATGATATTTGGAATAGAACTTAATTGTTTTAAAGGAAAGTAACTATAAAAATTTTGAGCTTCGATATTTGAATTAACCAAGGCTTGAGCGAAAAAGCTCAAAGCTTTGGCAGAATCATCCAAAGTACCACTAACGGTCAAAATACGTTCATGAGATCCTGGTTGTAATTTTGAAATACCAGCCTTGGTATTAGTTTCATCTCTAATAGAGTCAATAACCTGACCATTTTGACCAATAAGACAACCAGCTTCTTTAGCACTAACTAAGACACGGTAATTGATCAAAGCAGATGAGTTTGAATTGTCATCCAAGGAAGGTAATTGAGTGGAAGGTAATTGATCGAATTCTTCACTATTTTCATTGGTTGATTCTGAAATTTCCGGTTTGGTTGATTCAGTAGAACCAGATGAAGGTTCAGAAGTTGTTTTAAAACCAGGAACTGCTGAACCAGATGAAGGTTCAGAATTGAATTTAGTATCAAATAAAGATTCAGTCATGATTTAAGGGATGGGGTGAGGGTTAGGTGAGGGTAAAAGGTAGGGGTAAGGGGGTTAAGGGCGGTAAAGGGTAGGGAGAGGGGGGGGGGGAGGGAAGGGAAGGTGTAGGGTGTTTGATGGATGAGGAAGGGGAATGGAGGACAAGTAAATGTATAAGGTGTGGTAACGGTAAGGAGAACAGGGATTGATTGTTTTGGTTGTAGGTGATGTGGTTGTTGTTGGCGTAGTTAGTTTTCTCTAAAAAAAAATTTAAAGAGAAGAGGGAAAAAACCAAAAAAAAATCAAAAAAAAAAAAAAAGCGAGCATTTTAAGTTGATTATATAATCTTGTGGGAGGTGCTTACGTAAACAGTATAAGGGGATTATATGATATACAAATGATAACTTAATTATTTACAATATACACCGTATAGCATATGAATAATTAGATTATATTAAGAATTGAACAGTACACAAGAAACAAAAAAAGAAAAGAAATCATTAAATAAAAATGCAAGTAAAAGCAATAGAACCAAATTAAAAGCGAATTAAACTTAATTTAATTGATTAAGCTGATTTAGTTCAAATTGGACATATAATCCTTCATACTAATGGAGGTGAAACCATTATTATTTTCATTAGATTGATGATAATAATCATCAAGGGCCAAAGCAGAAGATCTTCTTGGAGATGAATTACCCGAGATTGATGGAGAGAATTGTTGTTCTTTATTACACATATCAACAAAGGAATAAAAATTGATGGCCTTTTTCGTTGAATCGGGTTTATTATATAAGGAAGTAGCTGATTTTGAAGATCTTCTTAATGAATTATAGTTATTGGGAGGAGGATTACCGATTGAATTCATTAAACTAGTACTAATGATTGATTTTGATTTTGATCTTGATCTAGAACTAGAACCAGATCTTGAACCAGTACAATCACAAGATGGAGGAGAAGTAGTAGTATCTAAATTTGATTTAGCATCAACATATTTTTCAAAATCCTGAGTATCATTATCTGAATCATTATCATCATCACAACAACATATTAATTGAATATTATTAAAATCAGTTTCTGGATTAGTTAAAATTTCGGTAGTTGAATCTAAAATGGGAGGAATAAAATCTTCTGTATTATGATGAGTTGAATAATTATTTGAATAACTATTTGATAATGAAGAAGAATTTGAAACGATTGAAAGGGTACGATTTTTTTCAATGGGGGGAGGAGTTGGTAATTCTTTATAAGGAGATAATGAAAATCCTGATATTGAACTAAAGGGAGAAGTAGTTGAATTAGTTAAAGATCTTTCAAATATATCATTTGAAGAATTTGAACTAGGAGGAGAAATTGGAGTTTTCCTATAATTTTTATATGATCTAGTAGTGGTAGTACGGGATGGAGTATTTAATTTTTGATTTTGATTTTGAGTTGAATTTGTATTCAAGGTGGTAATGATATTATTTTTAGTTTTTGGTGATAATGAACCGGTTGAAGAAGTACTAGTTGATGAACCACTAGTTGATGAAGAAGTTGAGTGTAGTTTATTCATCAAATGATGCGAGCTCCTTCTAAAGAGGTGATGAAATTTTGAATGATCATTTGGTTTGGTCTGTGGTGAATCAGTTTTCATAATATGATTAAAGTGAAAAGTGAAAGTGAAAAGTAAAGTGAAAAGTAAAGTGAAAAATGTAATTAGTACCTCTGGAAGGAATAAAAGAGTGTAATGATATATATATATATATATATAAATGTAGTGATACGAGTATGATTATTACCTCAAAATATGAATATGAATATCGACATTAACTAAAAAGTAGATCATTTAACTTTATTAACGAGGAGTATAAGTTTATACCCTTACCGGCGAGTAACCTGTAAAAAACTTACCCAAAAAATAAGCCGATATTCGAGAGTGACCCTTTTATGTAACCTGCAAATATGCCTCACCGGCATGGAATGTTCTATTGCATTTACAGGTAGCACAAACAAAAAGCACAGGTTAGGGTGGTGTTACAAAAAAAAAATTCAAAAAAAACCCACAAAAAAAAAAAAAAACTCCCTTCAAAATGGTTGTTTTTTTTTTTTTTTTAATTAAATTGGAAAATACAAGTGGATTTTTTTTTTAAATAATACGGCTAGATAATCGAAGTATCATTGCTAATCAGTTGATTCAATTAACACGTAATAAGGTGATTTATTAGTATATAAGTATATAATATATAATATTTTGAGGTATTTATTTGGTATAACGTGATTAGATAAGATTTTAAAGGTTACAAAAATTATTATGGGGTCATTAACTTTTGCAATTTGTTTGTTTTTTTTTTTTTTGTACGTGGACACGACTATTGTACACGGACACGACTATGTACACGGGCACGACTTTATATATGTACACGACTATGAACAGGACACGACAATTGTCAATACACGACCAAATGTACGGATGTGAAAAAAACACAACACAACAGACATAAAACAACAACAAATCAAAAAGACCTAACGGTAATACAATTGTAGTATCAACGATGTCACTGAACATTACAGTCAATGAAACCATCAACCTGGTTGCTGGTAATGGGACCGCAGGGACGTGCTTGGACTACTATGCGCAGCAGATCCCTGTTTGGATATACCAAACGGACAATACCGTATTGGCGGGTCAAAATCAATTAATAACGTATACGATATTTATAACTATATCGACATTAATAATTATATTTGCAAGTTTTACTACTTTGAGTAAACCAAGGACTGCTAAAGATCCAATTCATAATAAGAATTCCAAGAAATTTGATATAACTGATCGAGATGAATCAATTTATATAAAGATGAATTCACTTGATTTAAAATTATTAAATCAACAACTGATTAATATTAAAATGGCATTAGCTTATCCATTTATTGGTGCAGCTGTATTATATTCATTTTATTATAGTTTAAAAAAATTTGATGTTAATAAATTAATGATTGGATTAAATTGGTATGTATTAATTATGAGTCCAACTATAATTTATAATAATTTTTATTATGGATTAACCAAAATAATTAGAAGATTAGGTTGGTTATTAGGTTTAAAGGGGAATTCTCAATGGTTTTTCCCTCGGTATAGATTAAGTTTGAGTAGTGTTGAAGAAGAATATTACCCCATTGGAATTTTAGAAGATGTTAATTGTAAAAATTTAACCAATAACGAATACGAAGATAAGAAATGGTTAAAGAAATTTAAAATTTTTAATAAATTTGAAAATGGTATTAAAATATTAAAACCCACTAGTATATTAAAAGATCATCAAAAGTTAAATATTATATTTGATTATAAATTTTTAATTTTATTACCCGCTTCATTATTAGGAAGTTATTCATTTTATTATTTTAATCCAGTATTGAATGAAAATTATAATACCGGTAATGGTACTAATTGGTTAATTACTGATTTTATTGGTATTAATTTTGCTATATTTGGTATTAAACAAATGAAGATTGATTCAATCAAGACTTCAATATTATTATTGGTTGGATTATTTATTTATGATATTTATTTTGTTTTTGGTACTGAATTAATGGAATCGGTTGCTACTGGATTAGATATCCCCATCAAGATTGTATTACCATTGGATAATGGTAGAATGAGTTTATTAGGATTGGGAGATATTGTATTACCAGGATCATTTCTTTCATTATTATTAAGATTTGATTTATATAATCATTATAAGAATCAATCAACTAGAGTATCATTCCATCATTTAAACAATTTCAAAAAACCATATTTTATTATAGGATTATTAAGTTACATTGGAGGTCTTGGTATATGTATGAGTATATTATCAATTTATAAAGTTGGTCAACCGGCTTTACTCTACATTGTACCTAGTTTATTAATTGGAGTTACTACCGTAAGTTTAATTAAGAAGGAATTCAAACAAGTATGGAATTTTTCTGAATCCATTAAAGAATTTGAAGAAAAACCAAAAATTTTGGAAGAAGAAGAAGAAAATGACGATGACTACGTTACAAGTGAGATTGATGAGAGTTATGATGAGTGGGAAACTCGAATTGAAGAAGATCGTGAGGATACCGACGATGACTTAGATTTATTGGGAGATGATTTGAGTGACGAACCAGAAATCATTTATGAGTTTGGAGAAGAAGAAGAGGACGATACTTACTTGATTGACGAGGACAGTGAGGACGAAGAGGAGGAAGAAGAAGAAGAAGATTTGAGCGACGAAATCGACTTGTTGAAAAAGGACATCAAAGCCGAACCCACCGCTTGGTATGATTGATATATATATATCTAACATATTTTCATTCGAGAACACTACATCTGAAACATGTATGTTTGTATGAACGTCCTCCATAACTTAGTGTACTGCTTAATCATTCATATACATACATATGTATATGTCTGTATTTGTATTTGTATATACATATCTATATGTATTTGTTTATATGTATATTTGTATACATATCTATATGTATTTGTATGTATTTGTATGTATGTAGATATGGCTTATAAAATACGTGTATTACTGTGGAGAACCTAATCTGTCAATTGGCAACGCCACAATGGAATACGCGCGCGGAAATCACGGTTTGTAAGCAAGAGGGTAACCTAATGGAATTTACTGATCTAATCGAGTAACTGATTATGCAGTGGTGGGGTGGGTATTTTCCGAATCGGAGAGTCAAACAGGACACAGACAGGGTCTTTTTTTTTTTTTTTTCTAACGGTTTCTCAATTATAGTGGTTAACCCGTGATAACGGGATTGTGTTTGTGGATGTATTCTTTTTTTTGGTTCTTATCAATTTGTTGTCGTGTCCTGCTAACAAAGGTGACATCACAAAAAAAGCGCAATATTGTCTTGTTCATTTTAAACCAGTCATCAATATCCTGCTATGGCAGGGTATTTTGTGTTGAGATAACCGTTAATTTTCTGATGAACCACCACAATTTAGGAAAGGGTTTGGAATAATTATCCTACACGTTTTATAAGAATACATACAAGATAGATTGTTTCATTTATTATTGCTTTAAAGAGATATATTTATCGTATTTATAAAAACATAAACAACAAACCATTTTTCATATATTTATACCTCCATTCCCATAAATTATTACAAATTTACTTACACATTTACTTACCCATTTACATTTACATATATATATGATGAAGAGATCTATACAAGAATCGGATTCATCCTCATCTTACCAGTCATCACTAAAATCACCTACTAATTCATCAAAATCTTCTAAACGACTTCGATTAGAATCAGAAATTTTTAATAAGAGTATAAAAGATATTGAAAATATGTTTAATTTTAATCATATTCAAAAACATTCAATTAAAAAACCTCCAATTTTACCATCTCAAAATAAAGTTAGTGTACCTATATTGAAAAGTTCAATACCTAAACAAGATTTAGATTTATTTGATATTGATGAATTTGATGATATCGATTTGAAAATTAATTTGGAAAATGATTTAAAATTAATTGATCAAATGATACTACAGTCATATTAATCATATTAATCTTACTTATCATAGTATGATACCTCATAGTATGATACTAATCATTCTATACCTCCTATATTTATTGTATAATTTTAATAAAGATACTGGTTATCTAATTTAATTAATTGTTTGGGTGTGGGGGCCCAATTACTCCACTCGCAAACCTTTGTAAACAGCACAGCCCTTTACTACCAGTACACCACCCCTCCACTAAGTGGACACAGTCTAGATTGGGTCCGTGTTTGAAATTTTGAAAGAATAGACGAGAGATAAGATTACCCCTATAAATTTATTAGGCTTCCATAATATTCTATTAGTATTCTATTTATATAAAGATCTCCCATTATGTAAGCGCTTACATAATGTGAAATGAGCCGTTTATTACCAGAGCCAACTAATTTCAGGACGATCCTTTATCTATATAATCAAGGGTCACGTGTGATAAACCCATTTAATTAATTTCAGTTTATCAATTAATTAATTTATGTCAAGATAACATTACCAATACAACCAAGTCTTGTGACCTTATTCGATGATCATTACGGAATTGTAAGAGGCTCAAATAACTATTCTTACATTAAAACGGAATACTTATTGTATATATATATTTATATGTGTATGTGTGGAGATCAACCTTTTCATTAATTGATCTCGCAGTTGGGCGTGGGCTTTTATGCACGCTTGACTTAATTACGTCACTAAAAGAATAAATTAAATTAAATTAAAAGAATAAATTAATTTAACTATTAAGTATTAAGTATTAGCAACTTATTGCTACTTAACATACCTAATATATAATAGCTAATAAGTAATAACTAATATATAATAACTAATATATAATAACTAATATATAATAACTAATAGCTAGTTACTAACTAATAAGTGAATAGCTAATAGCTAATAGCTAATAATTGATCGAATAACTGAATAGCTAATAACTGAGTAGCCAATAAGTAGCTAATAACTAAGAACTAATAAGTAATAAGTAATAGCTAATAACTGATAACTGATTGAATAACTGATTGAGCAGCTAATTACTGAATAACTGAATAGAATAACTAGTAGTTAATAACTAAAAACTAATAGCTAATAGCTAATAGCTAATAGCTAATAGCTAATAGCTAATACTAATACTAATACTAATACTAATACTAATAGCTAATACTAATACTAATACTAATACTAATAAATGAATACTGAAATGAATAGCTAATAGCTAATAACTGACTGAACTTAACTGACTGAACTTAACTTTGAACTGAATAGCTAATAATCAATATATAGTAACTAATAACTGCAAATGAATGCAAATGGTAAGGTGCTCTAAGTGAGGTGCTAAGATAACTGGCAAAACACACGTGCCGCACACGACCGAAAACAAATTTTTTTTTCTCCAGCGACTAAAAAAGTTCAACATTAATTAAGATCATCCATTAATCAATCAAATCACAAATCACAAATCATACAATGGTGTTAGCAGATTTAGGATCAAGGTTGAGAACTGCATTGGGAAGTGTTGATTCTGGTTCCGAATCAGAATTACAATCAATTATCAAAGATGTTTGTACTGCATTATTAGAAAGTGACGTTAATATTAAATTGGTAGCTAAATTACGAGATAATATTAAATCAAAATTATCACAAAATATAAATAATGATGAAAGTTCAACTAATAAAAAGAAAAAATTACAAAAAATTGTTTATGATGAATTATGTAATTTAGTCGATTCAAATGAAGAACCTCCTAAACCTAAAAAATTAAGTCAAACTAATAATACTAAAAGAAAAAATGGTAAAAAATTAGTTTCAAAAGAATCATCTCATGTAATAATGTTTGTTGGTTTACAAGGGGCTGGTAAAACTACTTCTTGTACTAAATTAGCTGTATATTATAAAAAAAGAGGTTATAAAATTGGTTTAGTTTGTGCTGATACTTTTAGAGCTGGTGCTTTTGATCAATTAAAACAAAATGCTTTAAAATCTTCTATTCCTTATTATGGTTCTTATTTAGAAACTGATCCAGTTAAAATTGCTTATGAAGGGGTTCAAAAATTTAAACAAGATAAATTTGATATTATAATTGTTGATACTTCGGGTAAACATAAACAAGAACAAGCATTATTTGATGAAATGATTCAAATTAGTGATGCCGTTCAACCAAATCAAACTATTATGGTTTTAGATGGTTCAATAGGTCAAGCAGCTGAATTACAAGCAAAAGCTTTTAAAGAATCAGCTAATTTTGGTTCAATTATTTTAACTAAAATGGATGGTCATGTTAAAGGTGGTGGTGCTATATCAGCAGTTGCTGCTACTAAAACTCCTATTGTATTTATAGGTACTGGTGAACACGTTGGAGATTTAGAAATTTTTAAACCAACTTCATTTATTTCAAAATTATTAGGTATTGGAGATATTCAATCTTTAATTGAACATGTTCAAGGTTTAAATTTACAAGATGATGAAGGTCATAAAAAAACTATTGAAAATATTAAAGAAGGTAAATTTACTTTAAGAGATTTTCAAACTCAAATGAATAATTTCATGAAAATGGGTCCATTAACAAATATTGCTTCAATGATTCCTGGTATGTCAAATATAATGTCTCAAGTTGGTGAAGAAGAAACCAGCTCAAAAATTAAAAATATGATTTATATAATGGATTCTATGACTTCAAAAGAATTAGATAGTGATGGTTATATTTTTACCGAACAACCCGAACGTATTGTTAGAGTGGCAAGAGGTAGTGGATGCTCAGTAGTTGAAGTAGAAATGGTTTTACAACAACAACGTATGATGAGTTCAATGGCGGTAAATACAAAGAATATGGCTGGTGCTGGTGGAGTACCAGGTGCAAATGGTGGACCAGCAGGAATGCAAAGAATGATGCAACAAGCACAATCAAATCCAAATTTCATGCAACAAGCCATGAAAATGTTTGGTGGTGCTGGTGGACCTGGTGGTGCTGGTGGTGCCGGTGGTATGCCAGATATGTCATCTATGATGAATAATCCTGGTATGATGCAACAAGCTCAACAAATGATGAGACAAAATCCAAATATGATGCAACAAGCTCAACAAATGATGCAGAATCCAGGTATGATGCAAAAAATGATGCAACAATTTGGGGGTATGGGAATGTAGAATTTGTTCTTGCTGTTACAGAAAGAAACTTGATTCTATTGCTATACAAAAGGCACAATGATTTTTTTAATGTTCATTCGTTTATTTTTTTTTGTATTTAATGTAATATAACGTATTTAATATACCTTTAGGAACAAAATTTAGTAGAAAGCGAACATCTTTAACAGTCATATAAAGAGTAATGATAGTCATAAAGGAGTAGAATAAAAGTTAAAGAATAGATAGATTATTTACGGGTACGTAATATTTGATTAACAGCATCTTCAATAGATTTTTCCAAAGGAATATAATCAAAATCCATAATTTCTCTTGTTCTTTTATCATCAATATAAGCAGCTTTAACAAAGATTTCATTATAATAATCAGTAATTGGTTTACCTCTTGGTAAATGACCAAATTCTTTAGGGAATTTATCATGAATAATATCAATTATTTGTTGCATATTAAATCTTGAAACTCTCATAAAATATCTTCCACCATTAGTTTTTGGATTTTCCAAAGCAGTTAAATGAGCTTTTGCAATATCTCTAACATCAATAAAACTATCTAAAAAATCAGGAATTGAATCATTTGATTTTAATTTTAATAAATTAGCAATTAATTCAGCAGTTAAATTTAATTTATCACCCGTTACTTCACTATCAAAAGCTTGAGGACCTAAAGTATAAGAAGGCATAATCATACTAACTTCAAAATTTGGATAATTATTTCTTTTAAAATCCCAAACGGCTCTTTCAGCAAAAGTTTTCGATCCATAATAACCATGAGACCCATCACTTAAAGTTTCTTCCAAAGTTGTATTATTATAATTTGTTTCATCAATTATAAAATTAGGATCCATATTTTGATCATAAGATGCTAAAGCAGCCAATGAAGAAGTTACAATCAATTTTTTAACTTGAGGAGCATGTAAATAAATTGATTTAAGTAAATTCTTAGTTCCTTCAACAGCTGGTAAATAAATTTCATTATAAATATCATCACTTTCAAAATTAACTGGTGAAGCAGTATGAAATATAGCTCTAATATCTTTATGTTTTTTCAATATTGGATTTAATGCTCCTTCAATTTCTAATCCTTTAATGATTTCGTAACTAAAGTTTGATGATGCCAAATTAGCTAATAACTTATCACCCTTTTCTTTAGAACGTACTTGACCAATTACTCTATAACCTTTTTCAATTAATAATTTAACTAATTGCTGAGCAATAAATCCAGTTGCACCCGTAACTAAGACAGAATTGGATGCAATTGCATGATTGGGATTGGAATTTAATGGTGCCATTTCTATTTTTCTCTCTTGTTTTCAGTGATTGTCTTCCTCTTGATTGGTACTATTCCTTGATCGAATTGAATGAAATATGGTTATATTTATACCAATTGATATCTATACAATCACGTATTGATCAAGAAATGTGCCCAGTTACGAAAAGGTATATAAGACGGAGGGTATCCCCATTGGGTGAGTTCCGGAAGCTGGAACTCGGAACTCACCCAATTAAGAGTTCCCCGAGGCAAAGCTGTCAAAAAAGAAAACAACAAAAAAAGGTAATTTGCTCTTACTTAGAACAAGCTTACAAAACTGTCAAAACATCCTATAAACATAAAACTGCTGGGATTAGTAAGAGCAGGTAAGTTAAAAAGTTGAAAAAAAGTTGAAAAAAAGAAAAAAAAAAAATTGTAAATACTGCTACAATTGTCCCTTTTTTAATCAAGTGTCAATTGTCCCTTATTTAATCAAGTGTCACCACTTGACTAATGAAATTGTCGCCACTTGGCTAATCAAATTGTCACCACTTGACTAATCCAATTGTATTAGTAATGATCTTACAGACTCCTAAGCAGTATGCTCGTAAGAAAATGAATACAGTCGGAGCCATGTACTTATATGTTTAAGTTACCAAACACCCGTGCACTATTCAATTGTAAATGGATGAAGTATAAGTAAGCCTGGTGATAATACCAGACTCGATGCAACAACAACAGAATATTGATATGGGAAGGTTTGTTTTCTATGAACATCGAAGCCTGTTGAAAAGATGAAAAGTACGATTTACGGGCAATCCGGTCTAATTTAACGATTTCCGGTCTAATTCGAATAAAATTAATCGATAACATCATTAACTACGTTCAAACAAAAAATCTCTGTAATGACACCCAAGTCACGTATGAGATACTTCATTGAGAGGTCAGTTGGCTCAGCTATTCTTTCCATTATGAGCTATTGTTAAGTATTGTTTACTTGCGCAAAAATAATACTAATAAAGGACGGCTTAAAACTAATTTAAAATAAAGAGAAGGAAACTGAGCGAAAAAGACAAACAAAAAAAAACAAAAAAGAGAGATTATACGGGGAAAGCCATTTTTTTTTTTTTTTTTTTTTTTTTTTTTTTTTTTTTATCAACTTATCTTTAAGTTAAGTTACAATCTTTGACTACCCATTCAATCGTTCTTGGTTCATTGATTCATATATTCATTCCCCATCATTCATCATTGCAACATTACTTATCATGTCGACAGAAGAACATGGCGGTTCAAGGGTACCCGCCGCCAAAGATACTAAGGAATCGACCGTAACTTCTGATACAGATAAAGAATCATCACCTGAATTATCGAAAAGTAAAAGTAGTGCTACGTTAAGTAGTACTAATTATGTCAATGATCATAATGCATCTGATTCTCCCAATGCTTCTAACTCTCCAAACTTGGTTAATAATAAATCATCAATTAATCAATTTGATTTGGGAGCTATTAGAAATTTATTAGAAAAAGATGCTAATAAATATTTAGGAGGGGTTAGAAGTACTGATGTTGATTGGTTTCTTAGAGATTCTAATATTCAACAACCTTCGTCATCTACTGCAACTGATAATAAAGGTGGTGAAAAAATTGGTAATTCAACAGATGATCAGGAATCAGATAAAAATGATAAGAAAATCACTAAACAAAAATCAAATTCATCTCTTTCTCCTATTGGTTCTCATTTAACAACGAATATTTCAAATACAAATGATCATAACTTAACAAAGACTAAACCCTCTATTTCTCCTATTCAAGAAGAATTTGTATCACAAAAGGATAACGTTGATAAGGATACTAATCAAAAGAATACTGCCAATGTTCCAACTTCAACAAATACTTTTTCAAATTTAAGAAGAAGAGGTAGTGTTTCAAGTATTGCCAGTACTAATTCTGCTTCGAGTGTTAATAGTAGTACCAGTAATAACACTAATAATAATACTGGATTTTTTTCGAAATTGAAGGGGAAATTCCATAGATTATCAACTACCGATTCTTTGGGTCCAACCAATTCTCAAATTGAAGGTGCCACTTCCAAAAATCCTCCTTCTGCAACCCCGTCTAATCAATATCGTCAAAGAGCAGCATCTCAACCAATGCTTTTTAAAGAAAATTATGATCTTCGGTTGAAAAAATCAATTAGTAGTTCTGGCTCAGGAGGTCCAGGTCCAGCACCAGGTTCAGGAGTACCAGGACCAACTGATGATTTTAAATTAACTAGAACAACTTCTACCCCAAATTATGCTGATGATAACCCCGAGTCAGATCCTAAATTAGATGAATATATTAGATTTTATCAACAACGTGGTTTACGTCGTCAATCTCAAGCTTCTTCTCGTCGCTCATCAGCCACCTCAATTCATTCCCCATCGAAAAGGCTCGAGGATGGTCTCATACCCGATCATCCCAGTAGATCTCCTTTACCCAGTGCATTAAAAAATCCTTGTGACTCAGCTACCTACAATAAAAATACCGACGACAGTACTGAGCCCCAATCATCTACCTCAAGTAGGCTCTCATCATTTTTAAGAAGACGTAGTACAGCAACATCTTTTCCTCCTCCCCCCATTGCAGAAAAACAACGTCACTCTTCAGAATCAACGTTTTCTCAAATAAACCTGATTGAATCTTCTTCAACTGATGATATACTACCCGAGTTTGGGGATTTGAAACCTTTGAAAAGAGTTGCATTTCATTCCTCCACTTTTCTTATTGACCCTCCTCAACAAATTCCTTCAAGAACTCCAAGAAAGGGTAATGTCGAACTTGGTCCAAATGGTACTTTGAAAGTTAACCCATTATCTGAAGAAGATAAAATTGCTATTGAAAAATCTCAAATGGGTAAAGGTGGTGGTTTAGTTGTTGGAGGTACCGGATCTTTAGGTTTAATTAAACATGACGAAAATCATAATGCAGTTTCTGCTCCTGAACAACCAACTGATAACAATAATGATGAAGAAGATAGTGCAATTGATAAACATGCTAAAATGATTGCTATTGATAAACCAATGTTTCATCAAACTAGAAACCCTAGCTATAGTGTTCCTATCAAAAAAATGGCCCTTGATTTAATGTATACTCGTTGTTGTCATTTAAGAGAAATCTTACCAATACCGGCAATACTAAAACAGATTCCAAAAGGTTCAATGGCTCCATTACCAATTATACAATTGCGTAACCCAACTCCAACAATGGTTGAAATTCAAACATTTGCTGATTTTATACGAATCGCTCCAATTATTTGTGTTTCTTTGGATGGTGTTAGTTTATCATTAGAACAATTCAAGATTTTACTCAGTGCTATGAGTGCTAAAAAGCAATTAGAAAAAATTAGTTTACGTAATACCCCAATCGATCATGATGGTTGGTCATTATTATGCTGGTTTTTGTCAAGAAATACTGTTCTTAATAAATTGGATATTACTCAATGTCCATCATTATCAGTTAATTTATTAAAGAAAAGAAAAAAGAAACCAATTGATGATAAGAAAAAGAAAGAAGAAATCTTAGAAAGAATGAAATGTAACCATGAAAATAGATCAGATATGGATTGGTCACTTCTTACAGCAACTATAATAGCTCGTGGTGGTATCGAAGAACTTATTTTAACTGGATGTTGTATAACTGATTTAGATGTCTTTGAAAAATTCATTAAACATGCAGTTGCTATTAAAACAAATAGATTGGGTTTAGCTTATAATCAAATTTCTGCAAAGCAATTAAAAATTGTCAACGATCATTATTTATATCTTGATTTCGTTAGAGGAATTGATATGGGTTATAATGATTTTTCATCAATGAAATATTTAAAGGTTTTACTAGATACGAAAAGGGATCCATCATTTGAAAACAAGATTGCAAATTCTTCTTTAAGTTTCATGAGTTTAAATGCAACCAATATTAGGTTTTCTGATGTTTTTAAAGAAGTATTAGAAGGAATATTAATGAAATTTCCTAATCTAAGATATTTAGATCTTTCCAATAATCCAAGATTGTTTGGATCAATTAATTCCTCATATATTCCCAATATTAAATCCGACAAGTCAATTGATTCTGAAAATGATAGTGATAAATCCAATAATGCTGTTTCAAAATATTCTGAATTATCACAAGAATCAATTATAACTTATTTTTCATCAAAATTACCTTTATTTCCTAAATTAATTCGTTTACATCTTGAAAATAATAATTTAAGCTCAACAGCATTAATATCAATAGCAAAAATTTTACCATTTTGTAAAAATTTGGGTTATTTTTCAGTTAATGGAAATGAAATAGATTTGGTTGCAGGATCAGCTTTAATCCAAGCGCTAAAGAATTCAAAGACTTTGATCGCTCTTGATTGTGATTATGAAAACTTCCCTGATCTTTTCAAAGAAAGAATTG
Organism: Hyphopichia fennica; assembly: GCA_030444945.1. Taxonomy (NCBI): domain Eukaryota; kingdom Fungi; phylum Ascomycota; class Pichiomycetes; order Serinales; family Debaryomycetaceae; genus Hyphopichia; species Hyphopichia fennica. Next base: position 455,571 of record JAJMOB010000003.1, read on the forward strand.
GTTTATATACTATGCGAAACATGGAAAGATTACTTTATTTATCTAGCGATGAACCAAAAACAGCTAAACATTTGGAAGAAGAAGACTCAACTAGTTCATTAACTGAACAACTTAATAACATTTTATCAAAGAAAGCAGAAGACAAGTTAGACTTGAAAGATCCAGAAGTTGTCAAGTTCATCAACAAAGCGCGTGCCATACGTCGTGAATTGAGAGAGACCATGAATGAATTATTCAAATTACAATGGAACAATGAATTGAACTTGGAAGGTAAAGAAACTTTAATTAGATTTTTATTTATTGATTCATCAATTGAGAAAGGTCTACAATTAGTTGATAATTCATTATTAACGGTTGATGAACCTCAAAGCACCTCTAAAATGTTCATGTTAGGAGCTGCAGAAGACGAGAAAAACAAGTATAAGAAAACCCAATTGACCCTTGATGAAAATCAAAACCGCAACACCTCGGTTTCTGAATCCAATCAAGTTCCTCATAGCAGCTCACCATTGGCATTATCGAGATCACAATCTAAAACAAGTTTGAATAACTTAGATAGACAAGAGGGTTCAGTTTTGAAACTTCTGAAACTTCATGATTACCATGAAAAAGCTTTATTCGACTCATTTGATTCTTTATCAGGGGAAGAAATTCGTCAAAAATTGATGAGTGTTGATTTTGCTGATCTTGATAAAATCATTAATGTATTAGAAAACTTGAAAGAAAATGGGATATCATTAAGTCAATGTTATTTAAATAATGAAGGTTTAGATCAATACACTAACAACAAATATACCGAAACTCGTCATTTATTAGATATAAATGAAATTCAACAAAAAATTGAAACCCTTTCCAAATGGAATAAAGAATCAAGTGAGAAAATGGAACAAACGGATTCTGAAGTACCTTTGAATGACAATGATCGCGAAAAAATTGATGAAAAGGAAGGTACACCTGAAGCTACTCAACAAGGTGATGAACTCAGTCAAGCATACGATAAAGTCTTAAATGACCTTATTTAATTTACTTCATACATTTTATATTATTCTACTTATTTTATTTCTTTTTATTTGTGCAAACGATAAACTTTTAATTCAATTCTTCAATCAAAAAAAAAAAAAAAAAAAAAAAATTACATATATGCATTTAATGCTATCTTTTACATGCCATTTTTAATCAACGGATATTTGGGTTTCAAAATACTCAATTCTATATTATAATACATAATTCAACGAATTTTTACTTGTTTATTTCTTTTTTTATAAGAACAAGTGGCAAGAGTTCTATATATAAATCTAGCCTGTAGACTGCCAAAAACAGAGGAGATAAACACTTCAAGTCAGATCGTTAACCATCATCATCATCATCAATAATCATCATCGTCAGAATCTAATACTGGATCCTTTTCCTTTCTGGTATTACCAGTATTGTAATCATCATCACTATACTCTTTTTGATCATCCCCCACATCATCGATAATACCACCCTTGACTTCAGCTTCTTCGGCTAAATCTTCACAAGCATCAATCCAATCTGAATAAATGTCAATAGGTTGGGATAATGAATGTATAGATGTTTGAAAACTTTGACCACAAATTTTACAGTGTAATTCACCCAATGAGTTTTTTTTATCTAA
>JAJMOB010000003.1:457306-483171 GCA_030444945.1 Hyphopichia fennica
TTTTTTTTTTTTTTTTTTTTTTTTTTTTTTTCAAGAGAAGAAAAAGCTCTTTTTTTTGTTTGTCAAAGTACTGCACAGACAAAAAGAAAATACACTACTAGATTTTTTGGCAACCAGATATAAGTTTTAACTACACGAGAAAGTTGGTGAATTTGTATATTATGATGAAATAAGACTGTTCAGGGTTTCATTAACAGCTGGGCTCTTTTCTTTAATCTTAATTCTAATCTATATTTTTCAAAAGCCATTTTTTCAGCTTTATTCTCAGTATTGTTAGTTGATGGAATTGAAGCTGCTGGTGATAAATTTGGAGAAGGACTTGAAAAGCCAAAGGATTCACCACTGTTTCTAGTTGCGCTAGTACCATTATAACTCATTTTAATTTTCAAGTTTGGATTAAATTTAGAGTTTAATTTAATACCGTATTCGTAAAGTTTGAGATCTTGATCTCTTTTCTCATAGAGTTTAACGGCAAATTTAAATATATCATGAATGAATTTTGGATTAATCAGCTTATCTGAAATTGGGTAATGTAATAGTAATGATAAACTTTCGCTGAAATCACATACAATGAGGTCTGTCTTTATATGAACGAGTAATATAATAATGATAAATATAATTAAATCAGGTATTGATTTTAAATTATTAGAATTTGAAGCATGATCTTCTTTCCAAGCATTTATAGGGTTTAATGAGGGAGGATTAAAGTTGACTGAAATCAACTTATCCCATAGTAAAATGGTTAATGAGTGATCATTTCCTAGTTCTCTTAATAATAACAATCTCAAGTATCTTATAATCCATAATTGAGATTCTAATTTCAATTTGGTTATTAGATTATAATGAATTAACTGGTCAACCTTCATTAAGTTGACATTGAACTCTTCAATTGATTTCCATAGTACTGCTTCAGTTTCGTAAAATCTTGATGCAATACCCGTTTGGATCATAAATTTATTAAATATTGTGAACATATCGTGCGATAAATACCTAATATCATAAAGACTTAAAATTTTCAAGTCATCAGCCGACATAGTATTTGTATTTGGAATGGTTAAAGATTCATTATATAGATTGATGTATATAAGACCTAAAATTTCATGAATCCCTTGTTTATAACCAATTTGAGGGTTACATTTTGACCACACATAAAGAATCTGGATTAATTCTCTTTTAACAGTTAGTGATGAAGCAGAATTTGAATGAAAGAATTCATCTCCTGGGAATATACGATCAATATCCATTATGATACTTTGTAGTAATTCCAAATCTTGTTCTTGGTCTAAATCCAGCAGGGGAACTGGAGTCGAACCTCTTGAATTAGCCGGACTCAGAGAAGTACTCACTAGTGAAGTTTGAGAGCTTAAAGGATCTGCAACGTTGTTGATGCGTACGAGAGATTGCTTCTTCATAGAAGGTTTACGCCTAACTGATAATTTTCTTGACGTCGAGGCTTTTCGGGCCAACTCTCTAGTTTGATAATAAGTATTATCAGAATCAAGATTCCACCATGGAATAATCATTTCCTCATTCTTAATTAACTTATGATAAATCACCCTTGAATCACTCAATTTAGATTCCCAATCTTTAATCTTCAAAGTTTCAGTAATCAAACATGATTTCCAAATCAAACTACGCGTATAGTTCTTATTATGACCAGGACTATACTCCCCCTCAGTAATTGCACTCTTGAAATTTGTTAGACTCCCTTTATATTGAGCTATAGTAAGAAGGACTTTTGATATTATTTCATTTTCTTTAATCATCTTGTTGTGTGGATTGGTGGTAATATAAAAAGTGATCTCCCTAGTATTTTTCCCCCACTATTTTATATTGCTATATGGATCTTTAATAGATCGATTTTAGAACTGTGATCACTGGCTTGAATACTATAAAAACTGAATTCGACTCAGTATATCATTCCAAACTCTTGGTATTTATGATGATTATTCGATGTAAAGTTATTTATATCTATCGTTACCGCCTTAAACTTTAGTGAAATGTAAAATCTCAGTTGTGTGCTTTTTTCTTTTTTTTTTTTGTTTTGTGTGTGAGTAGGCGATTCAAAGCGAATACGATGAAATTTTCAAACGATCATTTTACGTATTTTACATTGATTTATAAGTTGGTTAGTAAAAGAATAGTTTTTAGAAAGTCTAGTGACCCAGTTTCTATATAAAGATACAAGTAAGAATTTTGTTTGTTTATTTTAAGTTTAATTTGTTTGAGTTTGAGCTTAAGTTTAAGTTTGAGTTTAGAGGTTACTGTTGGAACCACCAATAGAGACCTCGAATTGGAAACCATCTTTAATACCCAGTGATGAATTGTCGTTTCCAAATCTTCTGGCAGCATAGTAACCCAAATCGAAATTAGCCCAGTGGTTGATGTACTTCAAACCAACCCCGACCGAGGCAACACCATTATCTTTTTCTTTCCAGATGTTTTCACCAACGTTACCAATAAACCCAGTACCGTATAATCTTAAAGGATTGGCTTCGTAACCCAACCCATCTTCTAAAGATGCAACATTGGTGGCGGAAACTTTATGGGGGGAATATATGAAGGAAGGAAGTTTTGCAAAAACGGTAAGACCTGATTTATAGAACTGGGAGCCACCATTAACATTGACTGAATTTCTTGTAAAACCTCTGAAAGAATTAAACCCACCCAAGTAGAATCTATCACTTATGTGAACATTTGAAGTATTGTTTTCATTAGTATTGGTACTGGTGGAATAAATAAAACCAGCTTCATTGAAAAAATGAGTAGTAATATTATTATTCCAAAATGATTTATATAAGTTTAAGCCAGCATTTGATTTCAAAAAAGCTGATTGATTATTTGGATTATCATGTTCTTGATTCGAACTAATTTCATTTGATAATGCTAAATTATAACCAGTAGTTGGGAAATTATTAGTAATTTTATTAAGATAATTGATATTACCAAAAATTAATTGATTAATAAGTGACAGTTTTAAATAATCACCTCCGAAAAATTTCAAATCATCAGATGCACCATCACCAATATCATAAATTGTTCTTCTTGCCAATGAAACCCCATTCAATAAAGCAATTGTCTTTTTAGAATTGATATATTGTAAACCAATTAAACCACCAGTAGTTTTTTCTAAATTTTGTTGCCAAGAATGGTTATTTTGATTAGTATTAAATAAATCAATAATAAATTTGAATGAAGGATTATTTAAACTAGCAATGAATTTCCCATTTGAAATTAAATGTTCATTTGGTTTATATGGATTATAATTAACACCAATATTAACCAATTCAGCATTTTCATTGAAATTATTATTAAGATAATTCAAATTAACATTCAAGTTATCATCATTATTAAAAGTTAAAAACCCTTCTCCAGTATTCAAGTTAATTGCTTGTAAATCAAAGATAACTTTTGTAGGTATAGATTTTTCATTATTATAATTTTTTAATTGGGGAGGAATTGAAGTAGCATAATCTGAATGTAATGAGACTCCCACAGTTTTAAAAACATCAGTTCTAACTAATTTTGAATAACTCGAATTAACATTTTTAATTAATTCACCTAAAGTATAGTCACTTGATTCGACAAGAGGTGATAATAGTTTTTTAAAAAAATCTTTTGAAAACGTCTCACCTCCTATAACTTCAACTGATGAAAGAAATATTGGCTTGGAGGATGACTTTTCTAATATATCTTCAGTGACTATCTTAGTCTGCAAGTCACTTACACTGAAGGTATCTGATAATTTAGACATCTTTTCTTTCCCTTTGATTATCAATTGAGTTATCAATCTGGGGTCAAATTATAATTCAGTCTTTTTAGGCGCTCTAAAACAAAACAGAAAAATCCAAAAATTCAGAGCTTAATTCATTGGAGGATTTTTGTTAGTCGTGCACGCATTACCAAAAAACACATACAATAAGGCTATTAAATGAATTATAAATTTTGCATCTATCTATATATATATATATATGAAAAGTTAAGTATTAAATAGGAGGGATGGGGAGGGAAGGTACTCTCTAGTAGTCGATGGTAGCACCATCATAAGCCAAGTCTAACAATTTCCAAGAACATTCGACCTTTTCTTTGCTGAAGATTGATATAACGGTCAGGGCAATTTCTTCAAACCCTTCAGTTGCTAAACATAAAATGGTTGGACCGGCACCCGATAAGCAAATACCGCACAAGCCAGGATTTGAGTCCGGGGTGACACAGTTTAAGACTTCAACCAAACCAGGGATTAAGGTGGCACGATAAGGCTGGTGTATTTTATCTTTCATAGCTTCATAAATAAGTTTATTATTTGGAGTTTCATGAGTTAAAGCAGTTGTTAAAATAGCCAATCTTTGTAAATTGAAAACAATGTCTGGTTTAGTATAAGATTCAGGTAATACTGCTCTTGAATCATCTGTTTTAACTTCAAAATTAGGTATTATAGCCACACATTTAATTTTTTTACTCCAATTATATTGTAAATACTGACCAATATTGGCAGGAGGTGGTCTAGTTTCATATTGCTGTTTTGGGGTAGAGCTCTTGGGTAATATATGATCCAATGGAACGTTCTTATCCTTCATTTCTTGTGGTGATAATTCATTTAAATAAGATCCAACAAACCCACCTAACATGGCTGCTGCTATATTATCGGGATGTCTTTCAATCAATAAACAATAATCAAGCATTCTTTCTTTTGAAAAATTTAATTGACCGATTTCATTACCTAGCATTATACCACCAACTATAGCTGCACCACTAGATCCTAAACCTCTACCCAATGGAATCGGATTGATTACATGAATATGAGTTCCTGATGGGAATTTGGTAATATTATTACATCTCAATATATACAATGCAGTTTGAGTAACCAAGTTCTTCCCCAGATCAAGTGGTACGTTGGCTTCACCATCACCCTCGTAACTAAGCTTAACGTTGTACGGATCATTCGAGGTATCTTTACTGGAATCAATATGAACATTGATCTCCAAATAAAGATTCAAACCGATCCCCAAAACATCGAAACCCGGCCCGATGTTGGCTGATGATGCAGGCACCTTGATGGTAAATGGTTTCAAAGACATTTTCAGTACTGTTGAAGTATTCTTGGAATCTGTTGGCGTTGGAGCTTTTGATCTTTCAATGTTGTTTCTTCCTTTTTTTGTTGTTTTTTCAAGTTTTCAATTCAAGTTTTTCGAATTTTCCAAAGAAAAAAAAAAAAGAAAAAAAAAAAAATTACTGAAAGAGTCATACCTGCACATAATCCTCCTTTTACGGAGAGAGAAAAAATGCATTACGTAAGCATGATTGCAAAAAAAAAAAAATCTGAACTACACTATAAATACGATTGAAAAGGTCATATGAATAAGATAAAAATGATTATATAAATAAAGCCAATAGAAGTTCTATTAGACCATGCATGTATCTCTTTTCTCCCATATTATCTCAGCTGGAGCTTGGGGTAAAGTGACCATGGAAGTATAGTCAACGTCAGGCACTTTATTGTGAGGTCTTAATTTCCATTTGATATTGTAGATATAGGTGGTAAGGATAGTACTTAACTGACAGTAAGCAAAGTGTTCACCAACACAACGATGTCTACCGGCTCCAAAGGGTAAGTAGGGAGAAGAGACCCCTTTTGAGATGGCACCAAATCCATAATCGATGGTTTCACCTTCTTCTTTCAACATTTCTAAGTGAGTTTTTTCATCCCATCTGTGAGGATCATACTTGTTAGGGCTTGGGAACCATCTTTCACTAGTCATTGAGTAGCCCGGTGAAATCAAAACGTAATGACCTTTTGGAACAACGTAGGTTGAGTTTGGGACTAATAAATTATTAGTGACTTTACGGAAAACGGAATGTAATGGCATATGCATTCTTAAAGTTTCCTTTATAACATTGTTAACGAGAGTCATGTTATGGATATCATCGTAGGTTAATTCATTGATTGATTTGATACCTTTAGAATCCATTGTTCGGGTAATTTCATCAAACAATTCATCTTGGATATCAGGTTTTTCAGCTAAATGTAATAAGAACCAAGCAGAAGTAGCAGCAGAAGTATGTTGACCACCCATCAAGACTCCAATTAATAAATTAGCAATTTCTTGATCGGTCATTTTAGTACCATCTTTATAAGTTGAATTGACCATTAAAGAATCAATTAAATCCCTTTGGGGATCAATATCACCAGTTTCTCTCCTTTTATTAATTAATTCCATATAGGTGGCAGATATTTTACGTTGAGCATTATCTCTTCTCCAGTAATGAGGTAAAGGTAAATTTGGAAATACAAAATTAATTGGAGTAAATGCTTTATCTAAATCAACATATAATTGAGCAAATGAACCATCAAATTTAGCTCTAATTTCATCACCTAATAATGATCTTGAAGCAGTGAAAATAGTTAATTCTGGTTGAGTAACCATTACATTAGCAACACCACAAGATTTTTTCCCCATTTGAAAAGTTGAAGATTTAGTAAAATAATCTAAAATTTCTTTTCTAATTAATGGAACATATTTACGGAAACTTTCAGTTGTTAAAACTGCTTTACAAAATTTTTTTTGTTCCATTAATTTTGAATTTGGACAATCGTATAGAACCCCTTTCCCAAACGCGGGGGTGGTTAAATGTTTATAAGCTTCTTCGGCATTTACATCAGCTAATTTAGCATTTAATACGAATTCATGACCTTTTGGACCCAAATAAACAGTCATGATTTTCCCCAATAACATGAATGAAAAAACATCACCATACTTTAAACGAGAATTTTCGAAAAACTCGTATGGCTGCATTCCATAAACAACAGCTGAACCAATCCATGGGAACCAATGAAATACCAATGGAGCACGATCACGACGTAAACTATAAAGAAATTGCCATAGTATATTATAAAGGAAGGGCAGAACCAAGATTAAAGAAATTTGTGCACCATAATTAAGAGATTGAAACCAGTCTTTGACTTGCAAGCCATAATCGATTATTAAAGTCATTCTTGGATAGAGACTTAAGACTAACGAAAAAGCAGAACAGCAAAGAAGGGAAGAAGAATATCTACAATACTTATACCAAACCACTATACGATAACTTATCTACTAACTATGAGCTGAGTTTTCTTAGTTATACGATTTAGTCCCTCTTCCATTTCGTACAGAGAGAAATTTAACAGCTATTTTACCGGTGGTACAAAATAAAAGGAGAGACAAAAAAGAAAAACCACACCATAAATTCTCAGCCATTTAAAATTAATGTGATTGTCACCACCTTATGGTTTGTTTACTAATAAGAATACGCGTTAGATTTGAAATTAATGAATAAATAAATAGTATTAATAAGGTGGGAAAGATGATCTTAAGTTTGAAACGATATAAAACCAGGGTTTATTCGAGTAAAATAAGATTTTTCTTTATCTATGTAAAATGGACATATATATAATGAAAGAAAATAAAATAAAACAAAACAAAACAAAACAAACAAAAACAAAAACAATAAATGAAATACAAAAAAATGTAAAATGAAGAATGAAAAATGAAAAATTGATAGTTTATGAGACCATTAAACAACACAGCTTTCTCTCTTTTTCCAGGAGATTTCAGCTGGTTCCATAGGTAAAGTAACCATGGAAGCATAATCGACGTCTGGTAATTTACCACCTGGTTTGAAAGACCATTTCAAGTTATAGACGTAAGTAGTCAAGATAGTACCCAATTGACAGTAAGCAAATTGTTCACCAACACAACGATGTCTACCACCACCAAAGGGTAAGTAGGGAGAAGAGACCCCCTTTGAGATAGCTCCAAAACCATAATCGATGGTAGTACCATCTTCTTTTGATTGATCAACTTCTGGTTGATCCCATCTATGAGGATTAAATTTTGAAGCTTCTGGGAACCATCTTTCACTAGTCATTGAATAACCGGGAGCGACTAAGACGTGATGACCTTTTGGAACGACGTAATTAGTATTGGGGACCAAAAGAGGATTCATAACTTTACGAAAAATAGAATGTAAAGGCATATGCATTCTTAAAGTTTCTCTAATAACATTATTAACATTTGTTAAACCGGATAAATCATCATAATTAAGATCATTTAAAGTAGCACCTGGACCTTTTGAATTTAATAAATCGACGATATCATTATAAATTTCATCTTGTAAATCAGGTCTTTCAGCCAAATGTAATAAAAACCAAGCAGAAGTAGCAGCAGAAGTATGTTGACCACCCATTAAAACACCAATTAATAAATTAGCAATTTCTTGATCGGTCATCTTGGAACCATCTTTATAAGTAGAAGAAGTCATCAAAGTATCAATTAAATCACGATCTGGTACCACATCACCACTTGATCTTCTTTTATTAATTAAGGACATATAAGTATTAGAAATTTTTCTTTGAGCGTCATCTCTTTTTTTATATTGGGGTAAAGGTAAATTTGGGAAAACAAAATTAATGGGAGTAAAACCTTTATCTAAATCTGAATATAAAGAAGCAAATGAAGCATCAAATTTTGATCTAATTTCATCACCCATTAAAGATCTTGAAGCGGTAAAAATAGTAATTTCTGGTTGAGTATGCATAACATTAGCTACACCACTTGATTTTTCAGTCATATTAAAATTTGGAGATTCATTAAAATATTGTAAAATTTCTTCTCTAATTTTTGGAACGTAACTTCTAAAAGAATCTTTTGTTAAAGCACCTTTTGAAAATTTTTTTTGTTCCATTAATTTTGAATTTGGACAATCATAAATAACTCCTTTACCAAAAACTGGAGTAGTCAAATGTTTATAAGCTTCTTCAGCACTAACATCAGCCAATCTAGCATTTAATACGAATTCATGACCTTTTGGACCCAAATAAACAGTCATAACTTTCCCTAATAAAACAAATGCAAATACATCACCATATTTAGAACGACAATCTTCAAAAAAATCATAGGGTTGCATACCATAAGGAATGGCAGAACCAAACCAAGGAATCCAATGGAAAACCAATGGAACTCTATCACGACGTAAACTATACCAAAATTGCCATACTATATTATAAATAAAGGGCGTCAACAATAAAATTGAAAGTTGAACCGTGAAATTCAACTGAAGAAATGCTTGATAAGCAATAAGCCCATAATCAGCGATTGACATTCTTACCTCTAGAAACCAAAATTAAAGAACAGTTAAAAGAAAATCACCAGTTGTTTACGTTTATGTTTCCTCTTCTTCTTTTTTTTTTTATCTCTTCTTTTTTGGTGGTATTTTGTACCTTATATCTTTTTCGTTGAACACCTAATTTTTTTTTTTTTTTATACGATAAACGAGAAGACCACTCTTTGCTGTTGCTAATTCCTGTATATAATATGTGGTGTATGGGTGTATATATCATTTTGGTGTATGGGTGTCTTTCCCAGTTGCAAATGGGTCGATTCGGCGGGTAGTGTTATGATACTACAAATAATACAAGTAACAACTAATATAAATATAAGTATAAGTATATATAAGTATGAGTATAATAAATATCATCAGTTCATTGGTTATTGAGTAGATCATCATCGATTTTAAGACCTAACATTTCTGCTTTACTGATCAAATCTTGGTGTTCGAGTTTCATTTTTTCATTTTTTAATTCTAAAAATTTGATATATTCGATAGATTTAGCCAAAATGGTACCTTTATTTAATTTTCTAGCTGGTTCCAAACCTTCTAAATCATCACTGGCGTCACTATTATTGGCAAAATCGTAAAAATATTCATCATCATCATCATCATCAACTCCAGCGTGAGTATGGGTATGAGATACTTTTTGTTTCCGTTTGGCGACTATTCTAAGAGTTGGTACTGAATTTTGTAAAGCGGTAAATTTATCATTAATTTTATTTCTATACCGTTGTTCAATTACATTATGAGCTGATTTAACTCTTGGTCGACAAGAAATATTAGACCCAACAGCAGCAGCAGCTTCAATCGCTGCTTTACTTAGTTGATCACATGAACTTATAGTGGTTGATTCACTTGTATCTGTTTTAAAACCAATTGAATTTTTAAAAGATTTTTTCTTTTGGGGGTTGAATAAATTATCTGAAGAATTGGTATTACTTTTTAAACTTGATGATTTGGGAGAATTCGGTTGACTAAAATCATCAATAAACATTTGTTCACCTTGTTCACTTTGTTCATCTTTAGTCTTGTTAGTATGATTTTCAATTGAATTATGAAAATTTATATTATATAGGTCAAATTGTTGTTCGGGTAGGGTTAATGCTGGTTCTAATATTATAGGAGATTCTTTATTACTAAAAGTATTACCATTATTGAAATCTTCAGTATTTTGAATTTGTGATTTGGATTGTATAGGTCTGGTGGGTTGTATTAATCCAAAATCAAAATCAACCGGGAATGTATTTAGTGGTTCTTGTTTAATAGTATGAGATTGTGAATTTGTTTGATTTTGACTGTCGTTGTCGTTTTGATTTTCCTTTTGATCTTTTTGGTCTCCATTTTGATTTTGATTTTGATTAGTTGATTGAATTATAAAGTCGGTTTTAGGATTATTACCATTATTCTTATCGAATAATGATGTTAGAAAAGCATTATAGTCGTTTATTCTGAACGACATGGTGGTATTTATCATGAACTAACAATAAAAAGTAAGAATTCAATATCTATTTAATTATTTGACTATTCAAATTATCTAAAGAAGTAACTATTATTTATCTAAAGAAGTATTAACCAAACAAATTGTTTCTATTTTTATTGTTGTGTTTTCAAAATTCCCATACGCCAAAATGCTACACCAATTCTAATCCTCACCCCACCTAATGGCAGTCACTGACTGTCTGCTACAAACCGTTAATTTCCAAAGGTGGATTTTTCACCCGTGAAACGTATTGCTAAAAAAGAAAAAAAAAAAAAAAAAAATCACTCCACTTATACTCTATTAATGATTGTTGCAGTGCTGCATGTAATCGGGTGGGCTTAAATATTCTGTTGAGTATTTCTTATTTCTTCTTCCATTGCTGTTCCTCTTGTTCCTGCTGTTCTTCTTGTTCTTGTTCTGTGTTGGTTATGCTGACCTGGTTAACCTAAAAAAACGTTATGTATTGCTTGGTTTCTTTTTCTAATCGTATGATTTTTATTTTTGCAATTGTTTTTTTGTTTTTTCTTTTTGTGTACATCTCACGGCTTTCAATCTCCTTTTTTGCAGATTGTATTGCACGTATTTGCACTTTGTGGTTTACATGTTCAAGTTTTACAGGTTATTTGGTATGGTCTGAGATGAGCTGCCATAACGAAAAGAATGTAATGAAAAGTTATAACTTAGACTTATACTGGTTTACCCCAGATTAATTAGAAAAACCTTCAGCAAAAAAAAAAGGGGAGGGGGAAAAAGATGTCCGACTTGCACGATTTATGTAAATTCCAATCCAGGCCAATTACTAAAACATACGTCGATAACCTTAAATACTATCTTAAATCAGGTATACCGTCCACTTATACTGTTGAACAAGTATATAAGTATAATAATAATATTGAGGATGACGAGGGTACCGAGGATGCCAGTAACACTACTCCATTGCATTTGATTACTTCGTTCATTCCTACTGATACTACTAAAGATGAAATGGATATCATTGATGAAATGGTAACTATTTTATTTGAGTATGGGGCTGGTTGGTGTTTTACTGATATTAATAATGAAACTCCTGGTTGTATTTTAATTAGAAGAAATTTGAAATCAACTCCTATTTATCAACAAATTGTTGATGCTGGTGTAAGAGCTGAATTATTATTAAGAAAAGTAACTGAATTTGATATGGAAATCATTGAAAATCCATATGGTGAGGAAGAATTAAGAGTGGAATCAAAAGATGAATCAAAAGATGAATCAAAAGATGAATCAAAAGATGAATCAAAAGATGAATCAAAAGATGAATCAAAGGAGTCAGAAGAATTAAAAGAAGAATTAAAACAAGAATCACACGACAAGTTGGATCCTGCTTATAACCAAGCAGCCTATCTTGATACCAAACTTGAATATCGTGATAATGCCCTTGTTACCAAAGATAATAAAGACGGGGTAATGATGTCTTGGGAAACTGACTTGATGCAAAAGGGTTGTGATACCTTATTCAACCTTGGATCTTATATTGAAGAAAATGAAATTGATTCTGAAATTAATATTCTCAACATTGGTTTTGGTATGGGTATTATTGATACCATGATTCAACAAAAAAACCCAACCACTCATTATATTTGTGAAGCCCATCCGGATGTTTTGGCTAAATTGAAAAATGATGGTTGGTACAGTAAACCAAATGTTGTCATACTAGAAGGTAGATGGCAAGATCAACTTGATGAATTACTTAGTGGTAATACTTTTTTCAATGGTATTTATTATGATACTTATTCTGAACATTATTCAGATATGTTAGAATTGTTTGATTACGTTGTTGGTTTATTAAAACCCCATGGTGTATTCTCCTTCTTCAATGGATTGGGTGCTGATAGACAAGTCATTTATGAAGTCTATAAAAAATTGGTTGAATTGGATTTGGAAAATTATGGTTTGGAATGTAAATTCACTAATGTTAAAGTCCCCGATTCCCAACTTAGAGAAAATAATGATAATAATGATACCGATAAAAGTGTTTGGGATGACGTAAGAAGATCTTATTGGTCTTGTCCTGTTTATTTCCATCCTGAAGTTAAATACCTTGGTTAAATACCTTGGTTAAGTATATAAATAATCAATAAAAAAATTGCAGCCTAGTGTCTGTTCTGTAAAGGGTGTGTACTTGGTCAAAAAACCATCGGCACAAGTAAAAAAAAAGAACAAAAAAAAAGAACTTCCTGTGGAAGTGTAAAAAAAACCCCATACAAATACGATTTTGCAAAAAAAAAAGAGAGAAAGATACATCTTTTTGAACTTATTTATTAGACTCGACAGAACCTAGACGTACTTCATAGACTTGCATCATGTTAAGAAACAGTATCCCGAGGCTTCTGAATGTTTTCAAAAGACTGTATGCTAGTTCCGCCACTACAGTGCAACTTGCAAACCCAAACGTTCAATTAACAACCTTGAATAATGGATTACGTATAGTTACAGACTCAACTCCTGGACATTTTAGTGCATTGGGTGCTTATATAGATGCTGGATCGAGGTTTGAAAAACCCAATAAACCCGGGTTGTCTCATATTTTTGACAGACTTGCTTGGAAATCAACTAAAAATCATAGTGGATTAGAAATGATGGAAGATTTATCAAAGTTGGGGGGCAATTATATGTGTTCTGCTCAAAGAGAATCAATGTTATATCAAGCTTCTGTATTTAATAAAGATGTTGATAAAATGTTTAATTGTATTTCAGAAACCATTAGAATTCCTCAAATTACTGATCAAGAATTTCTTGAAACTTTACAAACTGCTGAATATGAAGCCAGTGAAATTTCTTTAAAACATGATATGTTTTTACCAGAAGTTTTACATTCAGCCGCTTATCAAAATAATACTCTAGGTTTACCCCTTTTCTGTCCTCCAGAACGTATTTCATCAATTTCAAAAAAAGAAGTTTTGGATTATCATAAAACTTTTTATCAACCTCAAAATACAGTAATTGCCATGGTTGGTGTTCCTCATGATCATGCGGTTAAATTGGCTCAAGCCCAATTGGGTGATTGGAAATCAATAACCAATAAACGTCCTGATTTAGGTACTGTTCAATATACTGGTGGTGAAATATCATTACCTTATCAACCTCCAGTTTATGCTAATTTACCTCAATTATATCATATGCAAATTGGATTTGAAACTACCGGTTTATTAAATGATGATTTATACGCTTTGGCTACTTTACAAAAATTATTAGGTGGTGGATCATCATTTTCAGCTGGTGGACCTGGTAAAGGTATGTTTTCAAGATTATATACAAGAGTCTTAAATCAATATGCATTTGTGGAAAATTGTATGAGTTTTAATCATTCTTATATAAATTCAGGATTATTCGGAATTACTATAAGTTGCTCACCAAATGCAGCTCATGTCATGTCACAAATTATTGCATTTGAATTATCAAAATTATTAGAAAAAGACGTTTCAAAAGGTGGATTATCGGAAAAAGAAGTTAAAAGAGCTAAAAATCAATTAATTAGTTCATTACTAATGAATGTTGAAAGTAAATTGGCCGCTTTAGAAGATTTGGGTCGTCAAATTCAATGTCAAGGTAAATTAACAACCGTTGATGATATGATTGCAAAAATTGAAAGCTTATCAGTTGATGATTTAAGAAATGTTGCTGAAAAAGTCTTAACTGGTAATATAGTTACTAAAGGTATTAGCTCTGGTAAACCTTCCATCGTTATGCAAGGTGATCGTGCCGCTTTTGGTGACGTCGAATTCGTTCTACAATATTTTGGCCTAGGTAAATTTGATGGTCCCCCTTTAACCGAACCAAGAGATTTTGCAAATATATCAAAACCAAAAAAATTTAGCAAATGGTTCTAGGTCTGATGTATTTATTTCTAAATGTCCTGTATATATAACAATATAAATATTATCAACCTGGTATTGTATAAAGATGTATGTTAACACCACTTGAAAAGCATTTAAAGAACTAGTTACATGTATTAGCTGGAATAAAACTTAGGGTAAATCAGCTGGCTGCTGCACTTGTGACAGCTAGCACGCTCTTCGGCCTTTTTTTACTTTGGTCCTTTGTATTGAGTCTCTTTCTCTTTGAGTTCTTTACCGGTCTTTCTTCTCCCTCTACGTAGACGTCATTAGGTAAGTCATAGAGTCTAACATGTTTAATTTGCACTGAATGCATTTTATCATCGTAACTAGGCCAACTTTTGCATATATTGAAAAAATCGGCACAGGGATATTGGATATCAAGCTTCTTGTCTCCACTGTTTTGTAAATCTATGTCTAGTCCAATAAAAAGTTTAGTGAGGTGTACTGTAATACCTTGCTCAGACTCAGTCTTTTCGGAGGCAGCATTTGGCAAACTAGCAGTCAATTCTTCACCACCTAGCGTTCCATAAGAGTTGATGACCTCATCACGTTGGTTTTCATTTTCGCAAAGATAGTCATTTTCGAATGTTTTAACATAAGGATGAGCGATTTTGATTCCTTCTGTGACCTCGAGCTTTTGAACAAGTAATCTCAATTTACTTTCGACCATACCGCTCCACTTCAAGTGATCCTCGGCATTTCCATTCGTAGCTGCAACAATGCAAAGATAAAATTTATATCTGTGGAAGAAAGTATGTCTCTCTACGAGATCACCCCATGTCTTTTTATTCATGCTTATTTGAGCCATTATTTCGATACCTCTTCGAAATTCCTCTAAGATTATTTTCTGAGTAGAAGATGTTATATTATGAGTAGCACACATAGATGGATATGCGGGAGTAATAACAGGCATTTTGTGCTGACGATCGTTTTGATAAAGTCTAGGATTCCACACACGAACTTGCAACGGACCATCTTCTATCTGCTTGAGGAGTACTGGTTCTGGCCAGCTCCACTGCGCATATATATGGAAAAATTTCTCAACTATAACAGCACTGACAGCATTGGGATAGAGTTGGCATATTCTTGCTACCAACATTGCCCATGCAACACCACCGGGAAATCCGAATACATTCGCATATATAGCTCGCTGTTGTGCCCACATCTTGATACATCTAAGGGCATGTTTGAAAACGGTCGGCTTTGGTACTAAAGTCAATATTTCATCTGTAACTCTTGTACCATTGAGAGCTCTCAAATCTTTATCGTCCAAGTTCCTAAGGAGGTTCTTATCATCTAAAGTCAAATCTCTTGGTATTCTAGGAATGTCCAATCTAGCACAAATTAAATCAATCGAAATATCATTAAATTCCATCTTGATAATAGGAACGAATGCATCGGGAACTGGGGCTATTTCAGTCACCTCTGGCCTCCTTTTCAAAATCTCGGCAAAAACCTCAAAAAAATCAGATCGATTGATATGCTTCGGGACAACCACAAGTGTATCTATATCGGACCCTGGACCATATACACCCAATCTATAAGACCCGAATGTGAAAATCTTTCCACCTGCATCTTTGGCCATACCTTCACTCATGTTTTTATTCTTCGATACGGTGTAGACGAATTCTTCAGTTAGTTTTTGCAATATACTCAAAACTTCGACTCTTTTCTTGGTGGCCGCCTCATTCTCGAACGAGCCTCTGGTTTTTAGCTCTTTGATCAATTCATTATTCAATGCATTCTCTTTAGGAGTAGGATTGGCAACCGAAATTGGAGGAGTAACACCATACGTTTGATAGCCCATACCTATTTGCGCTTCGGTTTTTTAAATGGAAAATTAAAGTCCGGATACTTTTCTCTCAAAAAATAAAAAACACAAAATGGCAAGAAAATCTTTTGATAATAACGACTTATTACTATAAAAGTTCCGCAACTATCCCAGCGTATGAATGATGAAGTATTCTAAAGGTGATGACAAACAGGAAGAAGATGAAGTAAAAAAAATAAGAAAAAAAAAATTGAGATATGAAGACTGAGAAAGAGCCAACAACTAGTATTTCAAATTTCGTTCTTCACAGGCGCGAATTCTGGAGGGGATCTTTTTATATCGAAAACAGTATCGGGTTATATTGCTGTTCTATATTTATTGAACTCACAAAGGAGAAATCATCTAAATACCACATCATTATATTATCTCATTCCACTGACAACAAAGAAATAACGTAAATATGGGATTAACATCAAAGTTGGATAAATTAAAATTGAAGGGGGATAGCGATAGCAGTGAGGGGTCTTCTAAAGCTGAGACTCAACCTTCCACCGTGGTCAACACTGATGACATTGATGAGATTGATAATGAAGGTCAGTCAATTTTATCAGGTATAATCTCACAATTGAGACCAGGGTGTGATTTGTCAAAGATTACCCTTCCAACTTTCATTTTGGAAAAGAAATCAATGTTAGAAAGAATTACCAATTTCTTCCAAATTCCGGAAATATTATTGGATGCTAATAAGGAAGATGACCAGTTGAAAAGATTCATTTTAATGACAAAGTGGTACTTGGCCTCTTGGCATATCGCTCCGAAAGCTGTCAAAAAGCCTTTGAACCCAATTTTGGGGGAGATATTTTCCTGTTATTGGGACGATTTACCGAACGAAAACACTGCTTTCTACATTTCGGAACAAACGTCTCACCACCCACCCAAATCTTCTTACTTTTATTTAGTTCCGGAAAGTAAGATTAGGGTAGATGGTGTTGTTATTCCCAAATCCAAATTCTTGGGGAATTCTTCGGCTGCCATAATGGAAGGTTGGGCTCATGTGACTTTAGGGGAAAGAGATGAAACCTATATCATGAATCAACCAAATGTTTATTGTAGAGGTATTTTATTTGGGAAGTTGAGATATGAATTGGGTGATCAGATGATAATCAAATGCTCAAAAAGCGATTTAGAAGCTTCAATTGAGTTCAAGACCAAAGGCTTTATCGGTGGTACTTACGATGCAATTGAAGGTACCATTACAAATACCAAGACAGGTGAAGTATTGTGCTATATTACAGGTAAATGGAACGATGTTATGGAAATCAAATATGCAGACTCTGGTAAGAAAGAAGTTCTATATGATACCCATAATACTGTCCCAGTCAAAGCTAAGGTAAGACCACTTGATGAACAACTCGATTATGAGTCAAGAAAGTTATGGAAACCAACCATAGACGCTCTCGGTAAGAGAAACCATGAGCTTGCAACTGATGAAAAATTCAAGATAGAGAATGAACAACGCTCCCAAGCAAAGAAAAGATCGGAAGATGGGGTTGAGTTTCATCCAAAATTATTCAGACCTATCACCCAAAATGAAACCGACCTTCAAGATCTTGAATATGTTATTTATAAGAATTTAGATTTGTCAAATGACTCTGAGGAGTTGAAGAAGCATGTTCTTGAAGTGATGCCGATTTTACCTGGTCAAAAATTCGATGATAAATTCAAAATTCCTGCGTTCAAGAAACAAAATGCTCCCCCCGTCTAAGGTGACTTTGATTGATCCCTCAAATGGTGATCCTACACTATATATTTAAGTAACAATGATTACACCTCTACTTATATTCTTATATTTTTTTAGCAGCTATTTTTGTTCTATGATTCTTATAATGTTTTCCTTTTTTTATTCTCTAATATCTTTTACTATGATCAAACAACTATTATATCACCATCGCTTCTTTTTATTACTCACTCTTTATTTTTCTTTATTTTTCTTTTCTCTTCCTTCTTTTTACTCTTTATTCTTCTCAAGTGTTTAATTTTAATTTACTTCAAACATTAATACATGTGTCACTGATTATTGGGCCTAAGTCGTGCGCTCAGAAGCTTCAGACTTCATAGTGGTACATAGTAGTTGTCCGCGCACTGCATTTTTTTTATATGTCGGATTTTTAGTGAGAATCATTTGTGTTTTGACCTCAACTCAAATGCCCATTCGATATTTTATAAAAAGACAGCACTTCAAAAACTTACAATCATTAATCAACAATATCACCTCCAAGATGGAAGATAATGTATATAGCCAATTGCTAGAGAGGTCCAACTCTCTGTCATTTGATATATTCATGTGCTTATATGAACTAATGGCAAATGGTGATAACATTGGGGTCTACCATTATCTAGTCAATAGATTGTACAACTACAGCTATACAGAGCTAGAGTTCTTCATTCCACAATTAATCCAAATATTGGTTAGCTTTGAATCAGAATCCATGGCTTTATCAGAATTTTTGCTAGATTATAGTAAGAGATATCCACATTTCTGCTTAGTTACTTTTTGGAATCTTCAGGCTTATGTGTTCGAGTTGAAAAATGATCCAAACACTTCTTCATTTCACATAGTCAGGCATTTCATAAATGAACTCCAGAACATAATGTTCAATCAAGACAGCACACCAGAAATAGCTCACTCTCTGCATGATGTTTTTCGAGAAAATTTACACCCTTCTATTGTTATTTGCGGAACTATTGCAGCAGGACTTGGATTCCCTCATATAAACTCTTATGTGAAGCCTATCATCGTATCTCAGGGTAAACAACAAAAATCGTTTTTGTTCAAGTTGGCTAATTTTCATAAGACATTAACAAAGAACTTAACGTTGAAAAACAGGGGAAATACTTCAGAAAAATCAGATGCTGATACTGAAGATGAGGATGGAACGGCAATCCCTAGACCTTCTTATAATCCCAATGATAAACGTAGATCGGAGTCGAATTTGCCAACTAGATCTACAACCTTGAGGAAGTACCTGACCCACTCGCTACTTTCAGATGGTTTTGACAGCTCTGATGAACGAAACTACAACAGCGATTACTCACTTGAAAGAAAAATGAATATTAACACGCGGATCGTTTCCAAAAAGACAATTAAAAAGAAAAAGAGCTCCGATGATTTTACTTGGACTTCAGAAGCGTCTTCTCCAATGCGGCCCTCTTTAAATGATAACAAATTATCGTCTCATTCAATGCCTGATCTAAATTCAAGTAACAGAGATCCATCGTTGGATGAAATGACCATCACCCCAATAGTTTCCGATTCATCCTCCACGTCACTAGTTTCTTTGGAGACCCAAGAGGCAAGAAACTTGAATTCGTATAAGTTGTCATCTATGACGTTTGAAAATAAGGTGAAATATTTACAAATCAATTATTTCAAGAGGGAAACTGAGTTTATAATGACCTTACAAAATATTTCTACGAGGTTATCTCAAGTTCCAAAAGAGGCTCGCCTCACATCATTGAGAGCAGAGTTATCGATAATAAACAACACATTACTTCCTGCTGAAATTGATATACCACAATTATTACCAGCAAGCAGTAAACAAAATAAGAAATTCCACAAAATTTTGAAGCTCAATGTCAATGAAGCTTGCGTTCTTAACTCGGCAGAAAGAGTCCCATTTTTATTGTTGATCGAATACTTGGGTGAAGAAATGGACTTTGACCCCCTTAGTGAACACAACAAAAATATCATTTTAAATAAAGCCACCAATGATCATATGAATACCGTTGCTAGACGTCCTACCAAATTATTTAGTCCTGCAAGTACCCGTAACAGCTTTGACAAAATACACATTGGAAACAGCCCAGAATCTCGCACTAATTTTGAAGAGACAGACCTAGGGGACATGTCCGTAATTGCGATATCTAATGAACAAAGCTTTATTACCAATCATTTGAATTCGACCCAATCTGAAGAAATGAGTAGTAATCTCAGGGAAAACTCTAACATCAGTGGCGCTCCCTCGGATGACAGCAAAATAACTTCTTCAAGTGACAAACCATTGCCATCGGATTTACTTTCCGCCGGTGTGTCGACTAGGGACCTTTCCACGCAAACAAGGATAGCTGCTGTGATGCTTCAACAATTGGAAAAGTCTGGGCAGAACAATTCAGAACAATCTGCTGCCATTAAGGCACGAATCATTGACTCCATGAAAGCTTTGCAAGATAAGTTCGAAAATATCGACTATCAACAAATCAAAGAAATGAAGGCCGCACAGATTGGAGACCACTTATCAGATGCTGGTGAGCGTAAGTTGGAAAATGATTTCAAATTGAGTGAAGATTGGGCCACTAAAAAGCATAGAATCAGAAAGTCAAGTGCGTATGGACATATGAAAAATTGGGACTTATGCTCGGTGATTGCAAAAAATGGTGACGATTTACCGCAAGAGGCTTTTGCGTGTCAGCTTATATCCCTTATTTCTAACATTTGGAGGGCTAGTGATGTTGGAGTGTGGACTAAAAATATGAAAATCTTGGTCACGAGTGCAAATACAGGTTTAGTTGAGACAATTAATAATGCTCTTTCGATTCATTCTATAAAGAAGTCGTTAACCGAAATATCGGTTAAAAGTGGAGAAAACCCAAAGGGTAGAGTAGCTTCCTTGCTCGACTATTTCAGAAAGGTTTATGGCGAAGAGGATACGCATAAATATAAAAAAGCTCAAATGAATTTCGCAAGAAGTTTGGCTGCGTACTCTATCATATGCTATGTTCTTCAAATCAAAGACAGACACAACGGGAACATTATGTTGGATAATGAAGGCCATATCATACATATTGATTTTGGCTTCTTACTTTCTAATTCTCCTGGAAGTGTTGGATTTGAAGCTGCTCCTTTCAAGTTGACCTTTGAATATGTTGAAGTCCTTGGCGGTATTGATGCTCCCTGCTATAATATTTTCAAAGACTTATGCAAAAAGGGTTTTCTCTCTTTGAGGAAAAATTGTGACCACTTGATTAATATAGTAGATTTGATGCAAAAGGACTCAAGCTTGCCTTGTTTCAAAAATGGTGCTCAAACAAGCGTTTTATTGAAGCTAAGACTCCAATTGGACTTGAGCGATGAGGAGTGCAACCAATACGTGGAGAATGTTTTGATAGGCAAGAGTTTGGGAAGTGTCTATACGAGACTATACGATCAATTTCAATTGATAACACAGGGTATCTATAGCTGAATTGGTATTAGCTCTAGAATATATATAAAATAGTATGTAAAATAATATATAAAACTGCATATTGTATAAGATAAGGGGAAATTTCGGAGTTGAAAAAAATCAATTCCGAGGTACCACACGAAGCCTTTTTTGGAGCCAACAAGATCTTATATAAACCCAGAGAAATCGAGAAGACTAACTTGAAAGTAATGAATCAACTCACCAGAACTTGAAACAAATGGATAGAGCTCCGGATTTGCCACTCTTAAAATCTACTTTCCATTTGGAGTTGACATCCAACAACTCCCACCTGGATAAGATGTGTTTTGCAACAAACTCAGTCAATGTTCTCAGAACCAAAAATTTTAACAAGGACTTCATATTTGATCACACCAAAGGAGATTCTAAATATCGAACCAGAAATAGATTTATAATAGCTAGAAGCCATCTAGAAAGCTTGGTTAGATATTCTACTTCGTGCCACTTCTCAGCAATATCAAAAATCACTTCTAAGGTATGTTTCTTTCGAGCCTAAGCCCAATCTGAACAGCTACTAATACTAAGACGCATTTAGATATGGAAGACAGATCAAACTTCATTTAAAAATTACTATGAGTACCTCGCAAAGCTTGAAGAATCATACTACTGGTCTTCTAATTTTCCAAAGTCTACTAAGTACAAACAGGACGAATCACTGACTTCCACAAATGAAAATGAAAAGCATTCCACTCAGGCGCGACTGCGTAATTATGGGATGGGACGATTCAAAATTAAGAAACAGGGAACTGAAAAGCCTGCAAAACGGCAAAAGAAACTTAAACGGACCCAAAACAGGAGATATATTATGGAGGTTTTAATCTCAGAGAGAATCGGTATAGTTACACAAGATCTTTTCATGAAAAAGGCTGAGGAAAACAATATTAGTACATAATTTTTATACAATAAATATTCTCATAATAAAAAGTACCCTCGGTTTTAGCTTAATTAGCAGACCCCCAACCCTCGAAATCCTGTCCTCTTTTTGCAAACCTGACACATTTTTGTTTCTTGGGGAAATACAAGTTGGGATATATTAGAGTCCATTATATTATAAATATAAGCTTCTATCTCCTCTTAAAAACATTTGTTGAACCAAAAAAGGCTAACAATGAGCTACGAAGACACTGTTGAGATGTTAATTGAAAGGACTAGGTTTCTTTACTTAATGACTGCTCAGTTTAACACCCACGACATAGCACTCACTGGCAAGACAGTTCCCTTTAATCTTAATAAGGAGGAAACAATTCACACCTCTAGAGAAAATATGGTATACGTATGTCTCTATAACTGTCTTTTATTCAAACAAATTCTAACCTATTCATGTATAGCTAGCCCGGATGGTCGATGATATTGGTGATACTCTCTCTTTTGGGGTTAGAAATCTTTATGGAGTTATTTCAGACCTTTGGAAGGAAAAAGAATTGAATAGGGGGGACATATTCTTTTTAGATCGAGCCCTGATTAATATTCGTATTAGAGACCATACCAAAATTATTAAGGGTGCTCGAACATATCCTCGAACCTATCAGTCTGTTCATCCTAATAGTTGTCCCTTATCGAATCCTGTAAAGAAAAAAAGAACTACCTTGCCAAAGACATCGAGGCTCCTTCTTGAGGAAATTTTCAAGAGAAAACCTTGCCCCAATAGGACTGAGAGACACTTAGTTGCAGTAAAATGTGGTCTCACACCCCTCCAAGTGAGGGTTTGGGTACGTAATTATTGTCTGTCTACTTTTTCTAAATTTTACTAACATTATCTTTCTATCTTAGTTCACTAATAAGAGGACTAGAACAAAATAGCCACCATTTTAAGTAAAGTATATATTATTTCGATATTTTTAATGCCACGGAAGTTTTTGCTATAGCTATTCACGTTGTCGCATATACTCAATATTGTGTTTAATTTATCCAGAAGTAGAGCTTTTATCACTAAAAATCCTTGTTTTCCATGACTGTATGATATCATTAGGAACCTTTTTATCGTAGGCATATTGTAAGACCCAAGATATAGAAGTTATTGATTTGGTAGGGTCTCTCTCAGTAACGTCTATAATCAAGTTGATCAACTTTACAATTGTTCTGGGTCTTAAACTTATATTGAATCCCAATTCAATATGCCGTTTTCTAAAAGTTTCAAATAAGTTTAATCTATCCTTTCCATTAATACGATTCGTACTTAGTATACCCAACATAATGTCTTGCATTATGTCATTTCTAATCAAAGATCTATTCTTTTCATAAGCACTGAGAATCTGTAGACATTTTTCTGGATCATCTTTAACGATAAATCTGTATAAAGCACTTTGGGCAACTCTAGAATTAAAATTTAATTTGAAAAGGATATCTCTCATCTTAACCACACCTTGTTTGGGACATTCAGAATGTAATCGATCAATAAAACGTGTAGTATCATAAAGTAATTGGTCCATTATATATTTTTTACCAATATCAGACGTGATAAAAGTAAATTCTTCAGATTTCATATACGAATTGATTGAATTAAGAACCTCACCTGTTTCTTCGGCATTTAATAATGACAATGTTTGAGCAAATGCACGGATTGTATTGTGTAAGGTAATTCTTTCTTTCTCATTAGCACAATTATATAACATGTGGAATGAATCTAAAGATTTTTCATGAATGGTAGAATCTATTATTCTGTTTAACATGGAGTGGGTGTTCCAGCATTTTTTTAAAACTCTTTGAAAGTAAGGTCCCATGAAATTAGAATCATTAATATGATTTCTTGATAGAGCACATCTACCGATTTCTAAAAGTTGACGACGAGAATGGTTGGAGGATTCTATAAGTGAGTCAAGACAATGTGTGATTTCTTCATTAGTGAATGCATCACGGTTTAAATATTTCAAAACCGTATCAAACTGAGTGGCTAATCCATCATTTTTACCAAAAGCTACTAGGATTGAACTTATTTCGTCTATAGTCAATTCATTTTTGGATTTAAGCATTTCGATGAAGTTTTTGGCTATGGATTTATTTTTCTCTTTTGAATTTTTATAAAGTCGTTTGGTAAATGTTACAAAATCTGACTTTGAATGATTGAATAATAAATATAAAATATGCAGGGAAGTCTCTTCATTTATGAGAGTGGGATATTTACAAGAAAGTAATAAAAGTGATCTAGTGTCTTTCCCGTGGGTTAATGAAGCCAATAAATAACTTATGATATAAGAGGCATTATGCAGGTGGGTCGTTAAATTTCTGTGTAGTAATATGTACATGTTATTAGAATGCTGGGGTGTGATATTTTGTATCAAATGTAAGGCGTCGTAATCGTTAAGGGATACTTTTTTGTCCTGAAATAAAACTTTAAATAATGCAGATACAACGAAATCTGGTTCTTGGGGAATAATTGTAACTGGGGATGGAACTTGGGGCATTCGTAAAAGATTAGATGAAATAAAGAAGGATATAAATCCTGGGGTTTGAAAGATTTTTTTATCGTTAAAAATTTCTTTTAACAATTTCCGGATAGTTTCTGGTTTTTGTTGTTCATTTATTTCATTATTGAAAATGATTAATTCTTTATATTTTCTATATCTCAAAATTCTTAGGAAATGATTTTGAGATAAATCCACGTTTCTTAGGTCAGTAAAATTCTGAAGTTCTGAAAGTGATTCAACAGTATGAAGTTCTTGAATGAAAGCGAGAACATGAGAGATGTTGAAATCTTTGAGCTGAATTCTATGATTTATCAAGTCTACTAAAGAATTGATAGAACTTTGATTCAATGAACTTCTCTGACATGCAAATAGTAGTTCATACAATCCAATCTGTATATTATTATTTTTCTCAAGCTCATTGATCGCTAAGTCAAGAAAATCCTCCATATCATTAAGAGTTGAAAATTGGTTATCGGTGTATACCTCCAAACACTGGTCGAATTTACTGTGGAAAATTAATCTTCGTATTAATAAATTTTGCATTCGATCGTCTAGAGGAAGATTTAACTCCCGATAATGCTTGATATAAATGGCAGGATGAATAAGTAGTGGGCTATAAGATAACACAACTGTTAGCTTGTGTAACTCATCGGGTATTCCCTCGAGTCTTCTTCGTATGTTTGGATCTAGATTTCCGTATGCTTCTTTATATAATGGATCATAAGTCTTAGTTAGTTGCGCCGATGAGTCGGCGTCATCGATAATTGAGTGTGCTAAAAGATTGGTTTCCTGTTTGATGAAATCCAAAACGAAATCTGAAAGTCGGTTTGGAATTGTTCTTGGTGGCTTGCTAGTATTATGGTCGAAGTCTACCTTGGAGTTATTGTTATAATGCTTGTTTCTTGACGCCGGTAGTAGTGTGATATA
>JAJMOB010000003.1:483271-512799 GCA_030444945.1 Hyphopichia fennica
TTTTTTTTTTTTTTTTTTTTTTTTTTTTTTTTTTTTTTTTTTTTTTTTTTTTTTTTTTTTCGGTGATGTTTTGGTTAAAAAGTCTCCACGACTTTAAAATTCTGGTATCTTTAAACAGGATTTTTGTTTAATAATTTTAAAGCCCCGTTGAAACAACGTTAATATTTCTTAATCATCGGAAGAACTTCAATTTCACGAAAATAGACTCAATTCTTTTCCCCAATGTCACGGGTTATATGGAATTCAGATATCGACGTTTACGATCCTAAAGTTATTCCGTTACTGGTTGCCAGGAACATCACTAAACACTTATGTGTCCAAGATCTATTGACATTTGCCAGAGTATCCAAAAATACATATAAAACAGTCAATGATACCAATCTTTGGGTATCTAAGTTGAAGGACTTGAAGCTTTGGGATAAGGCATTCCTCCCATCGGTGGAGACGCCGTTAAGTCAAATGGATTTCAGTCATTTATCTAATCCATTGACTTGTTTTGATAAAATAATCAAGACTCCGAAAGCAGCCAAATTCCAGGTTTTGAAAATACATGGTGCTTTGTATCCTTATTATACTGATTTACAATTGAACAAGCCGTATGATCAATTGAGGATATTCAAAGAATTTCAAACACCAGAAGAGCAATCGAAAATATTAACTAATCTACTTCGGTATAATAATATAGATGTATATGAAGATACTAGAATATTTATCAAGGATAAAATCAATTCAATCCTAGAAATCTTTGAAAATGCGCTATTAAGAGAGCTCGAAATTCAT
This sequence comes from Hyphopichia fennica, assembly GCA_030444945.1. Classification (NCBI taxonomy): domain Eukaryota; kingdom Fungi; phylum Ascomycota; class Pichiomycetes; order Serinales; family Debaryomycetaceae; genus Hyphopichia; species Hyphopichia fennica. The sequence continues at coordinate 484,052 of JAJMOB010000003.1, forward strand.
TATGATATTCAAGATTATGATAAAACGAATCAATTCGTTAAAATCCTCATAAACCTAGGTAATCAACAAACATTAATTGATTTTTTCCTACAGAAAAGTATATTTGACAATGAGGACAGTAAGTTCTTTAATTTCGAAGCATTTGATTCCGATAGCTTCTTCAAGCTTCATGAACGTCCTGTCAATGGGAACTCTGATATTACACATGATATAAATGATGATAGCCTCGAATCTTATGTACTCAACCCAGAAAGGTTTTCTGAATTCATACAAGACCTATCCGATATTTTTAACGAAGAAGTGAAAATAATCGACCTGATATTTCCTCAGTCAGTGCCCATGATGTATAAAGTCAGTGAGGAACTCATATCGAACCAATTGGTGGAGCTTATCATGTTAATTATCGACGCAGCTCGAGCAAGAGGTACCTATCTCATGACGGTTCCTTACTTGTATGAAAAATTGACCACTGATTTCATTTCAAAATTAAATCCAAGTGAAAATGTTGGCGAAAGTTATCATCGGTTGTTATTGGAATTGATTGATATGTCATTTGAATCATTTGCCTCGGAGTATATGAGAGATGAGATTGTTAATTTAAAAAATTTTGTAAACGAAAATATCACCAATTGGAACGAAAAAATAACGAAGAGAGAAGCTGAAACTACTGAGAGTATTTGGAAGCATGTAAAAGTACAAACCAAAAATGATTTCTTAACGAGTTTCAAAAAAGTATTCACTATCAATCCAATTGGAGCCCAAAGTAAAAATGATACTGAAAATGAAAAACACGATGCTGAAAACTATTCCGAAATACAAGCCAAGGCGAAAATCTTATCTGAAAACATCAAATCATTAGATAAAATTTTCAGTCCTGAGCTTTCCTTGGATATTTTAAATGAAGCCAAGGTCTCTCTTAATCGTTTAATGAAATTCAAAGAGTATACTATTGCTGCTTTGAAAAGTGATGCCTATAGTTTTATGCAAGAAGTTTTCATGAATGTAATTGAGTCTATTGGTGGTGATCATTTAAGGCCTGGGTTTACTAAAGCATTAAAATATTTACAGAATTATAATCCCAAAGATATGAAGTATGTTAACACGGCCACCGAATCATTTATTGAACCGTTGGTGTTGTTCTTCGATCTGATTAATATGGCTGACTTGATCATTCAAATGATAGATATTTTTTATAAGGAAGAAATGATCAATAGAAAAGCTGTGAAACAAGAAAACTCTATTTTAAATCCATCGTTACAAAGTAAGAAGAAACTCGAAGGATTAGTTGATAAATACGTAGCTGATGGATTGAATGTCGGTATTGATATCTTGATGGGTGAAATTGAATCGACATATAAGACAACTCTCAAGGATTCTGATTATAATCCACCTATTGATGCTTCAACCATCTTTGATGGACCCACTAAGGCTGCCAAAACAGCCGTCAAGATACTTGATGACAATATTGATTTATTGGAAGGTAGTGCCGACAAGTCAATTGTGGATGTTTTCCAACAAGAAATCGCTGAGCGATTCTTCCAAATTATTGTTAAAGTGCTAAAAAGAAGTACCGTTTCGGTTACTGGTGCAATTAATCTTATCTCAGACTTGAATTTGTACTATAGCTTTATAGTTGACCACATCAAAACGAATAAGAGACTCGTGATTCCTCTATTTCAATCATTAAAAAAGGTGGGCAGCATATACTTGATAAGTGGGAGTGATTCGAAATCAATTGGGAAACTAGTTAGTGATTTGTCTAAATTCAATGGTATATTTGGACAGGAAGAGATTTATGAATTTGTTCAAAGACGACAAGATTGGCCCTTGATCAAACGCGACGTTGAAAAAGTTATGTACGGTTTAGCGTTGGGTGACTGTACCATAATGTAGTATATGATCCGTCTTATAGACTTGTGGACACTTAATTATATAGATTTTTAATGTTAGAGACATTTGATCGTAATCACACTGTAAATTAAATTGCAAATAAAAATTGGAATTTTGCCAGTGCGAAAAGTTAAAATTCCTGAAAGAAAAAAAAAAACAGAAAAACGAAAAAAAGAAGATTGAGAAGATCATCATAAGAGACTTAAACAAACTTAAACTTAAAGAAACATACTAAACTTAAACTGCTATCCTTCTAGCTAGCTTCAGCTGCCACTTTCAAACTGATTCATAGACCTGGCTTCTTCTCCATCCTTTGCTACTAATACATGCATATAATACCCAATGATAATTCACTATAGCCAACAGTTTAATACTGGCGTTCGGCATGCTTGTCAAATACAGGCAAGACTACTAGTTTCTTTGAAGCACCTTCGATATAACCATACAGCTAGTGATAAGCAAAAGTTTAAAGACGCTCTCCGGTCTATACCTGATTTCACGAGGTCGTCTGAAAAGGATGAAACAAAATTACTTGCATTTGAAAGATTATCTGAAGCATACAAGATTCTTAATGGTAGAAGACAATTCCAACATAGTGTTTCTGAGTGCTATAACTACTATGAGTCTCAAGAAGCAGTTTTATGTCATGATTTAATGACATACCCTAAGATTAACAGAAGTTTGTTAAAGCTTTTTTTCCAGAACTTTGATAAATCAAGCTCTATCCGTATACTATTACTAAATGACATTGGGTCATTATTGGTGAACAATAGGATTAAAGATCTTATTGATTTATTGGCTGAACTAAATAAGAGGGCAAGGACAAATGTTTTTACGGATCCAGTTATGGAAGAGTTGAAATTTTTATTCCATAGAACAGATTCTAACAGCAAAAAGATCCTTAAAGAGAGACTTGCATTTTTAATTATTGTCCAGGCATGTGTATCTGGAGAACACATGGTTGCAACGAAATTGTCTATTAAATTTCATAAATTGGGTCTTCAATTCAATACAAATATTATTGGCCTTTTACTTAAATCATTATCGTTTGATACTACACTACATTTCACTTATAATGCGGTTGCAATCATGAAATTGTTAGAAGCATATGGCTACAAAGTCACCAATACCAAAAATCTCATTTCCATAGTGAATTATATGTTAGCAGAAAATGGGATCCCATATTTTGCTAATGTTTTATACGACAGAATCACAGACGAATGTTTTATTGATCAAGAAACTTTTACTTATTTTAGTGAAATATCTAGTTATCTCATTCAAAGAAATCTAGAAACAGGAAATATTGATCGAGCTTATAAACTATGGATGAAGTTATATACAATGGATGCAGAATTTGTTGTCCTCAATTTTGATATGCTCCCCGTATTCTTGGAATCATTAATTAAATCAAAAAAACATAAGGAATTTGAAAAAGTGTTACAAACATTACCAGAATCGGCTTTTGATAATTTTGAGATTATGGAAAAGATTTTAAAATATTATGGATCCGTTAAAGCAGATCTGAGAGTTGTAGATAATCTCGTTCAAAAATTAAAACCTCCTTTAAATCGACTGACATTATCGGTATTATTAGAAACATTTTTAGTTCAGAATAATGATGTTGCACATAAAAAGATTTTGCCATCGATTTTAAAACTGAGAAATGGTATAAACCATAATGATTTCAACGCAATTATATCCAAATTACTTCGTCAACATAAATGGGAAGAAGGAATTACCATGACAAAGACTACTGATGTTGGAATATCCAAGGCTGCTTATATTAGTGTTCTCAAATATGTTTTGTTTCATCAAGATGTTCAATTCAACGTAAGAACAGACTTCATAAAAGAAATGGTACAAAATTTCAATTACCTACTGAAAACTGATGATGTGTTAAGGGAATTGGCAGAAACTATGGTACAGTATATTCTGAGTAAAATCAATAATCGATTGAGCCGGAAGTTTTATATGTCTTTTGCCTATAAGGGTATGATTGACTTAGGGAAAGATCAGTCGTTTGATTTCAGAGCATTATTCTTCCCACAAGCCATGGACTCGTTGATCCTCATTGATGATAACAACAGACTTGACTGTTTGCGCATTATTGGAGAACGAGCTGTAAAAGATCAAGATTTTGATATGATAAAATGGAGTATGAATGAAATGAGAGTTACAGGGATGATTCTCAAAGATATCATTCATATTTTTCAACAATACGATTCGAAATTAATGGACTCAATATTGAAACAGGATGTTATCAACAATTGTTAACACTTAAAAGTCATAGACTGAGCTATGACTTCATTACGACCTCACGGCATCTTAAACATTTACCTTATTCGAAAAGTCGAAGAAGTTTTCCCTTGAAGCCTTCATGTATATAGATAATTATAGTGTGCTACTGGTATAGATCTCGACGTAAACGAATTTTTAATGTATATATAATAAATGAAGACTATGTAATTTACAAGGGGAGAGAAAAGAAGGAAAGGATGTATGGATATTTACAAGAGTTTGAATATGACAAGTAAAGAATAAAGTGGACAAATAGTTTAAGATTACTTTTTACCTCCACGTTTTTTTTGTAAAAGTTCACCTTTAGGAGCTTCTTTAACGTTATAACCCATTAATTCAATAAAATCGTCATTTTCATATTTATCAGCAGGAGTTTTCTCTTCTTGGGTCTTTTCTTCCGATGGTTCTTCTTCTTTAGTTTCAAATGCTGAAAATCTTTGTTTGAATTTATTAACTTTACCAGTAGCATTTGGATCAGCACTAACAATATCAGATCTGTTAGGATTCCATAATACATTATTTCTTTGATCAGTAATCATTCTGATTTCATCTTTGGGAGCTTGTGATCTTCTCTTTACAACTGAACCATCACTCAATTCAACCAAGGTCTCAAATTGATGGAAAATAGTTGGTCTGGCCTTACCCATTCTAATTTTCTTCATGACTCTTCTTGATGATAAGTGAACATCACCCTTCATGGAAAAATTGGCCACATTTCTTTGGAAAGACATGTACGGTGTGCTTCCCACCTTACTTATTTGCTGTATGCTGGACTTGAACATTCTTATATTATGATGACTGTTAACGCCTTATCAGGAACCTTTTCGTTATGTTGAATTCTACTTTTCACAATTGAATTTTTCAATTCTCTGGCTCTTTTTTTTTTTTTTTTTTCTTTGGGTTCTTTTGTGATGAACGAAAAGGACGTGTGCCTGGATAAAAATCTAGTACAAAAAAAAAGTGCTAACAAAAACAAAAAAAAAAAACACGAAAAAAAAAAAAAAAAACCCGAAGAAAAAAGTTGATGTTGAAGGAAATCTGATCTAGCAAAGGTGGCGGACTACAACAAGTTTTCTAGATTTATAAATTTAATCAGCAATCCAAAGATACCAGGATACTTTTATTTGATAGCTCTATATAGAAGTCAGATTGCTTAAAGAAGAAAAACACGTTCAAGAGTATTGAAAGATGTCATTTTCCACCCAAACGCCAACCATTGTGGTATTGAAAGAAGGAACTGATTCATCACAAGGTAAAGGACAAATCATTAATAATATCAATGCTTGTCTTGCAATTCAAGAAACTTTGAAGCCTACTTTGGGGCCATTTGGTTCTGATATTTTAATTGTTTCCTCCAATGGTAGAACCACCATTTCTAATGATGGGGCTACTATTTTAAAATTATTAGATATTGTTCATCCAGCAGCAAAGATGTTGGTTGATATTTCAAGAGCTCAAGATGCAGAAGTTGGAGATGGTACCACCTCTGTTACTATTTTAGCTGGTGAATTTTTGAAAGAGAGTAAAAGTTTTATTGAAGATGGTATTTCATCTCACTTGATTACTAAAGGTTTAAGAAAAGCCTGTGAATTGGCCGTTAATAGAATTCAAGAATTAGCTGTTGAAGTTAAGAAAGATGATTCTGCTGAATTTCGTCAATTATTAGAAAAATGTGCTACTACTGCCATGTCATCTAAATTGATTAGTAAAAATAGTGATTTTTTCACAAAAATGGTTGTTGATGCTGTATTAAGTTTAGATTCAGAAGATTTAGATGAAAAATTAATTGGTATTAAGAAAGTTCCAGGTGGTGGTATGGAAGATTCCTTATTTATTGATGGTGTTGCTTTCAAGAAAACTTTTAGTTATGCCGGTTTTGAACAACAACCAAAGAAATTCACTAATCCTAAAATTTTAAATTTGAATGTTGAATTAGAATTAAAGGCTGAAAAAGATAATGCCGAAGTCAGAGTAGAACAAGTTCAAGATTATCAAGATATTGTTGATGCTGAATGGCAAATTATTTTCGATAAATTAGAAAGTATTGAAAAAAGTGGTGCTAATATCGTTTTATCTAAATTACCAATTGGTGATTTAGCTACTCAATATTTTGCTGATCGTAATATTTTTTGTGCTGGTAGAGTCAGTAGTGAAGATATGGATCGTGTCATAAAAGCTGTTGGTGGTTCTATTCAATCAACTACTAATAATATAACCCTTGAAGATTTGGGTGAATGTGCATCTTTTGAAGAAGTTCAAATTGGTTCTGAAAGATATAATTTATTTAAAGGTTGTCCACAAACTAAAACTTGTACATTGATCTTGAGAGGTGGTGCTGAACAAGTCATTGCTGAAGTTGAAAGATCTTTACATGATGCTATTATGATTGTCAAAAGAGCAGTTAAACACAATAGTGTTGTTGCTGGTGGTGGTGCCATTGAAATGGAACTTTCTAAATATTTGAGGGATTACGCTAAAACTATCGCTGGTAAACAACAATTAATCATTGCTGCTTTTGCCAAAGCCTTGGAAGTTATTCCAAGACAATTATGTGAAAATGCCGGTTTTGATGGTATTGAATTATTAAATATTTTAAGAAGTACTCATGCAAAAGGTGAAACTTGGTATGGTATTGATTTCCAAAAAGAATCTGTTGGTAATAACTTCAAAAATTTCATTTGGGAACCTGCATTAGTTAAAACCAATGCTATACAAAGTGCTACTGAAGCTGCTACTTTATTATTATCAGTTGATGAAACTATCAAAAATGAAGATGACCAACAACAACAAGGTGGTAGAGGTAGAGGTGCTTATTAGTTTTAAAGTTATGGGAAAACTAGGGCAGTGCCCTAACTTTATGTATTCTTAGTCTATTTTATATTTCCTTCCTTCCTTAAGTGGTTTCTCCTTGTACATTGTTAACATACCCTTATACTCTCTTTAGCTTACATATATATAATAATATTTTAATATAGCTCGTTCTATGTAACCTGGTTTCTGTATAACCGTATCAAGAACTTATTTCATCTGGGTTTGGTAATTGTGTACCCTGATTCTTTAGTGTGTTTTTTCAGATTTTTGAAATTAATTTAAGAAAATTGCAAAAATTATGATTTTTGCAATAAATCTGCTAGTGCGAATAAATTTTGAAGACCGTGAGTTGGTAATATCCACAGAAACTATTAATTGAGGTAAACATATTTGTGGTTTTCCTCAAAGGTAATAGAAAGATGTAGTATTATGTTAACCAATATGAATATGACGTTTTAAGACGAGATCAAGATAGAAAACTGGCCTATGCAATATTTCTCAAAAAGAAGTTGACAAAGAAAATTATAACTCAGAATAACCTAAGAAACAAAGAATAGTGACAAATTTTTCCATAGGCATGTTAAATACCCTATAAAGCAGGCAAAGCAGGCAAAGCAGTTTTTTTTTTTTCACGAAAAAAGCAGCTAACTACAAGAAAAAATTAGTTTAAAAGATGTTAGCTTAAAAATCCGTATTTCTCAAAGTGAAATAAAAATCCGTGATAGTTTAGTGGCTAGAATTACCGTTTGTCGCATGGTAGACCGGGGTTCAATTCCCCGTCGCGGAGCATTTTATTCTTGCGCAAATGGTTTAGTGGTAAAATCCAACGTTGCCATCGTTGGGCCCCCGGTTCGATTCCGGGTTTGCGCATTTCTTTTTTGTCATTTTTACATTACCTGATTGAATAATAAGTCAATTGAGTCTCTAGTCTTTTTGATACTTTTGTTTGGACTAGGAGTTTTTCATAAAGGTCTCTTTTGTGCTTACCTCAATTTTTTTTTTTTTTTTTTTTGCTAACAATTTGTTTTGCGGCCATAGAAAACTTTTTATAAAGATTTATTTTATTTACTTTTTATTTATATCAGTTTATATATAGTTTCGGTCAAGTTCTTATGCCTCACCCCCAAGACCAGATACTATTAGAGTACCAGTCCAAGTCGAATTCATACTTGGTACTACCAAACTGTCTTAACATTGGTAAGATCTTCAATTCGGTTGCAGCATCATCCACGAATTTGACCCTACTATCAGATGAAGCCGATTCGTCTTCTTGAGAATAAACACCTTCGAAGGTCTTTGGTAAATAGTTAAGGAAATAATCATGCAAAACTGGAGTTGGAATGTTATTTGGTAAATCATTAACTGAAATATAAATTGCCGTCAGGTCATTCAATTGTCTATTAATGGCAACTGTTACAGCAGTGTGCATTAAGATATTCAAATCTTGAAAGTTAAACCCACCCAATTCGTTTAACCCAGTAAACGAAGAACCACGACGATGTGATTGAGGAGCATTTATACCTGTAGCAGCACCAGTAGGATCAACCAAAGCACCAATCATATCAAATTTCAATTCACCCATACTTAAAATGAATAATCTATTTTGAGGGAAAGTAGCCCAAACGATATAGTAATTTTTTTGTTGTAATTCATTTGTAAAAATGGCACCCTTAATATCAGTGAATTTAGTTGCTTTTTCTTGGTCTGGTGCATGTTTAGCTTGAAGTTCTTCTGCATAAAATAAATTATTTAAATTTTGAACACTTGGTTTAAGAGCGAATTTTGGTACTGAGATATGATGGATAGAGGATTTTCTTCTTGAAGTTTGAGAAACTTCACCACCTGGTTTAGAAGAAAGTTCGGTAATTGATGATAATTCATTACTGGAACCTTTTTTACTCATCGACAAGACATCAGTAACATTTGTTAACGACGACGATGATTTGTGATTACCAGACAATTCCGAATGGAAAATCATTTTATTTAATTCGGTCAAAATTTCTAATTCCTTACCTTGTAAAACAAAGGAAATAAGTTCACGATCTTCCTTTTTGGAACCGTGTAAGAGTCTTAATTTTTTACCAACCGTCAGAGGATTGGAATCAGGAGTAGCTGATTTAAGTAAGTTTTCAACCAATTGTTTATCTTCATCCCTTAAGATAGTAGTAGGAACACGATAAAAATCCAATGGATAACTCTTGAATCCAAATTTTTCATAATATTTACCTACCCCAGAATATAAGTACCAGAAATATTGTTTACTCAAATAATAATTGGCCAATGCTCTATCAAGACGACCATCTGTCAAAACCATATTCTTGAAATTATCATTTTTCTTGGGATCACTCTTGTCAAGATGTTCCTTGATAATTTCTTCCTCAGTATAATTGATTGCTCTTTGAACCAAGTCACCAGCAATTCCTTTACTCCTGTGTTCTTTATCAGTGAAAACATATCCCACAAGTAAGGTAGTAGTATTCTTCACCCCAAAGACAGAAGGGTCGGGAAGAGAACTGATTGTATTTGATTTATCGGCGTCTTTATAAAAACCTTTGGTACGTTTGACAGTAGTACTAGCAACTACTGCACCAGTCAGAGCATCTTCAAAGTAAAATGCTTCGGTGAATTCCCCATTCTTTATTGAGTTTTGGTGTTTGGTTACTTCCACCTCAGCAAACTGTTCAGCAGTTAAACGCCCACCCCATTCTGAACCAGAAAGGGTATAGATTTTAAACAATTGTTCAGGATCGTTTGTGACATGAAACTTAAGTTGGTGAGACATTTTCTTTTCGTTTTTTTTTTTTTTTTGCAATTAGAATTGATCAATTGACAAGTAATGAATTTTTTTGAATAAGATCTGAATACTTTTATTCAAGAGATAAGCAGTTGGTTCTATAAAAGTATTAAGTAGTTTTTTTTTTATGATCACCAGTCATCATTTATATTGCCCCGCAATTAAAGGAGAGGGTTTGAGCCTGCACGCAATTTTTCATAGCTTTTAATTTTTGCAGTTTCACAAAAATATACCGAAATATTTGCTTTTTGCTTTTTGCTATTCGTTTCCATTCTAAAAAGACATATGGATGTGGTCTATGTACTACGATATCTGATCTCTTTATGTCATACAATAGGTGTACAACTTTAAACACCAGAACGACAATTGGAGTAACAAATTTAAGAAATTTAAGAGCAATTTGGACTGTAAGACAATACAAAAATACAAGACATCACAATACGAATTTTTAGACAACTAAAGTGGTGATTGATGATTGCACGTATCTAATTTTAAAGAATCGTGATTGAATTTAAAGAATCATGATTGAATTTGATTGGATTATATGTAAGAAAGGTATCCGAGTGTTCCATTCTGTATATGGATCATGAAATATTTTTATACAACGCGATTACATAATTACAATTCAAAATATAGTGGGAAAAAGGGTACGGAACTACTAATATTTATTTATTGAATTTGTTGATACTTACTTTGTTGTTTCTTAATTAAAGAATCTTTCAGTAAGAAATTGGTGGCAAGAATTAAGTCTGCTAATAATACACAACAGGAATTCATGATAAATCCATATCGAAGAGCTCCAGGATGCTCGGCCAATTTCCCTGTAAATAATGGACCAATACTTCTTGCAAACGTCTTACCAATATTAACAACACCCATGACTTTAGTGAGTTCATTTTTTTGAACAATTGAGGTAAGTAATATTTGTCTAGGAACAACATCCATGGTACTAGTGGCACAATTACTAAAATATAAGAGTGCTGCTAACCAAAATTCATTTGTAAATGTAATCATCATAAACAATACTGCTGATGGGGCTTGAGTAAATAAAATAGCTTTAACAGGTCCTAAAAGTTTAGCAAAAAATGCCGAAGGTAAAGAAGATACTGCGTCAATAGCATTGGTAAAGAAAAATAATAATCCTAATCCACTAGCAGTTACTTTGAAAACTTTCTTAAAATAATAAACTACCCATGCAGATGGGAAAAGTCCATAACCAAATGAATCTAACATAAATACAACTAGTAATCGTGGTAAATAATGTTGAGTTTGTGAAGATAATCCAAGAAATCCCTTTTTACTTTTAGTTTTCGATGGAGATTCTTCATAAATTTCACTCCTGGCTAAAAGTGATGATGATTCAGTAGCCAGATCAATAATCAGATCATTTACAGCTTCTTCTTCTTGTTCTTCTTCTAGTTCATCTTCGTTATCTTCATCACCAATTTCACATTTTTCAGTTAATGATAGCATGAAAATCAATTTCAAAACGGAAATCCCAGCATAAATGAAAAAAACAAACCTATAGCAAGATTCGAGTTCCCAATTCAAATTCCCACTCAAATGATCAACAACAAATCCAGCTATTATAGATCCTAATGCCGCACCAGCAGTTCCAAATAAACCATACATGGCAAATATTTCCGGTCTATGACTATGGGGAGTCAAATGGGCAATGGATGCTTCTTCCACGGATTTGAAAGGTCCTGTTTCATCTCCACTAGGTGATATGACCCCCAATATAGCTGCCAATACTAGTAATAGATAATTCGAACAATAGGCAAATACGAGACCGGACCCTAACATCATTATTGTCCCCATTACCATGACTCTTCTTCGGCCAATAGCTTCTGCATACCATGTCAACAAGTATGATATGAAAGTATCTCCCCATAATGTTAGGGTCATAAACAATCCAATCTTTGACTCCTCCACCCCAATCAATTCAAGATAAAGCACCAATACTTGATTCGTGAGCCCAAAGCCACACATTCTAACAAACACCGACGCCCATAATAGGCGTATATCACTATTTGACTCTGTGAAAGATCTCCACAAGTGCATCTTTTGGAACTGATAGTTACGGTAAATGAAGTGAATCTAACCAACAAATTCGAAAAATCACACCAAAATTCAATAATGATTCACCGAAATTTTTCAACTGGTTTATCTTGTACAACAAGAGCCGTACACCCATACATTAAGTTTTTGTCTCAAATTTTTTTTTTATTGAAACAAAGAAAAAAGCATCACAAAAAATTCATCTCACCATATTTTGATTTTATAAGTTGTTTTTTTTTTTTTTTTTTTTTTTTTTTTTTTTTTTTTTTTTTTTTTTTTTTTTTTTTTTTTTTTTTTTTTTTTTTTTTTCTTTCTTCTTTTCGATACATAACAGTCATTACAAACAGCAACTGCCTGTATCCTTATCAAATAATCTCGAGACTTGAAAGAGAAATCCCCCCAGGAGGATAAGTCGAAACCAACGAAAAAGGAATAAAACAAACAGCCAAGGCGAGAGTGAAAGCCAAACGAAAGAAAGTAAAAATATAGGAAATTAAGAACGGAATTTAATATAATATAAACCAAGCATAGTCATGAGTAATGGGCCCCACAAGACCTCGCTCGATAACTTAGCTCATATTGCCAACATATCTCATGAATTACTGGTTTTGAATAGTCAATTAAAGCAGGACGAAAGTGCCGCCCAAAACTCATCTCACACCAATCTGGATGGGACCAAAAATGATCAACCGAATATTTTAGTACTGAAAGCTGGTAAACCAAAAAAAATCAGTTGTATTGAATGCAGACAACAAAAATCAAAGTGTGATGCACATGAAAAACATCCAGATCCATGTACAAGATGTGGTAAAAAGGGTCTCAAATGTGATATACGGTCTGATTATAAACGTACTTATAAGAGAGCTAGAATTGCACAAATCGAAAAAGAATTTTTTGAATTGAAAAAATCATTAACTGCTTCCCAAGCAGCTGAATTATTTAGGAAAGTTCCAACTTTATCAAAAGATGGATCTCCATTAACAGAGACCGATTCACCTCAACCTCCCCTGCATATTTTACAGCATTTGCAACCACAATCACAGTCACGATCTCAAAATCACCATGAGTCAGCTTCAGCCACTCCCCAAAAGCAAGTTCAACAACACCAGCTATATCAGCATCCTCAATATGAAAATTCTATCCATTCAGCTCCACAGATATTACCTGAAAACAAGGACCAATCATCAAGACAAACTAATCAACAATCATTCCATCAACTGCCTCAACAACTGCCTCCACCACCTCCATTACAACACCCATTTCCTATTAATGAACGCCAATCAATTCATGATAGTAGTCGTGCTGTTTCATTATCACCTTATAATGGCGATCCTTCTATCCCAATCACCCCTTTATTCCCAACATCAGTACCTGCACCACAGTCAAAAGCTCCATATAATTATACTCCACCAATCAATATTCCCGAGCATGCTTTAGTCTGTGAAGAAAAAACATTAGATACCATTACATTATCACCTGAGACCATTCGGTCTTTATACCTTGAATTCGTTAATCGATATCACCCTATTTTACCGGTAGTTGATGTTTCAAGAGGTCCTGAGCGTATTTTCAAACTATGTCCTGCATTATTTTGGGTCATAATGTTCGTTTCTTTAAGAAGGTATAGTGGTGATTCAAATAAAATACTTTTGTTGACCTTGTCACCGTTAATCAAAGATATTCTTTCGGAAATCACTATTTCGCCCATCACAAGATATAATCCAACCGAAGAAGATGAACCAATTATCAATGCATGTTCTGTGTACTCAGTTCAAGCATTTTTATTATACACTTTCTGGCCGTCAATTACATCTTCCTTGAGTGCAGACTCTTCATGGAATACCATAGGGGTGGCATTATTTCAAGCCATACGTATTGGTTTACATTCCCCAAGTCTGTTATCAGATCATAATACTGGCGCAAAGACCCCTCAACAATTATCAATGGCCCAAGAGCAAGCAAAAACTTGGATTATTTGTAATATCGCATCTCAAAGTATTGCTACATCCTTTGGATTTCCAGCATTTGTTCAATTTGATTCATCGATATGGAGTGCTTGTAGACCTGGAAGCTCAGTGAATATACCTAAATCAATACAGTATATGATGGAGATTGCTCATTTTGAAGATCAAATTTCGAAAACATTGAATTCAAACTCAATGGATCCATACGGATTAATAAACCCAAGTGAAAGATTACCTCTTTTAAAAGTTTTGTCAAGGCAGTTGGATGAATTAGAAGTAAAACTAATTAACGAATTACCAGTTGATGATGGATTTAGGGTATTCCAACTATTAACTGCTAGAGTTCATTTATTCACGTACTATTTCATGGATAGTGAACGAATTGCTCAATTTGAATTATCCAAAGGATTGGTTAGTTTATATAATTCAACTGTTGCATTAATTAATCATGCACAGCTCTGCCAAGCTCGTGATCCACTTTTTGTTAAATATTTGCCAGTGGTACACATTTTAAATATTTGGCAAGCATCTTGTATTATTGCAAAATTAGCTCATTCTTCTTTGAAGAATTTTGTTGACATTGGTGCTGGTAAGCAAAGTTATCAGGCAGCAATACTGCTAGCTGCAAAAGCTTCTATTTTAAAACATGATATTGCCTATAGATCAAGTGGTATTATGAGAAATATGTGGCAATTATTCCGTACTTTAGAAGAGAAAAATTTAATAAGTTTAAGTATCAACATACGCTCGCGTATGGCCGCGTCGGTATTTTTTGATTCTTTATTTTTACTTAGAGAACAAGTTGGTATGATTAAATTAAATAATAGAACCGATGAAAATCAAGAAAACCAAGCAAATGAAAATGAAGATGGTGAAAACTCATATGACGATGACGAGGAATTCAACGAGGAGGCAATTGTTTCTGACATTGAGGAAGATGGTAAAAGAACGGGTGATCATACTGGGAGCAGCCAAAGAGATGGTAGTACGAAGTCTACTCCTAATGGAAGTAATACATCGTCTAAAACCAAGAGACAGAGGTCATTGTCTAATACAATCAATGCTGAATCTAAAGCTAGAAGAATCATCCGTACTATTCCATTGGATCCTCAACCAATTTCTGCACCCGGGAAAAGAAGTAACATTTTTAAAGTGGTTAATAATAGTAATGATTCATCACCTACAGTTAAACAAGAGGGAACCACGCCACATAATAATGATTCGCCAATGTCTAATTCATCCCATAGAAATACTGCCAGTACGCCTACCGTGAGTAATTTACGTTCTACTGATTCTATAAGTTCTAAACAACCAGGCCCGGACTCCGGACCCATTCAAACCCGAACACAATCACAACAAGCATCACAAGCTCCACAATTACCATCTCAGCAGCAACCAAATAGAGCACAACGTCAATTTCCATCACAACAATCACGTACAAGCACTGGCACGACTAAAGAAAGACCACTTGATCCGTACTCCACGCAACCCACACAAACTACCCAACAATCAATGGCTAATTTCCCAATGTCTTTCCCAAGCTCATCCGACTTTGGCAACAAGGAACCAATGAAGATGGCTATTTTCGGTAATAGTATCAACAGATCTTCAAGTGTGTTGAAATCGAACAGTAAGAATTCATCACAATCCAATGTTAATTATACGAATGACTCCAGACCCATCAATGAAAATAATGACATTCTCCCGGAAATGATACTACATGAATCTCCCGTGCACGGGAACTTGGAGAATTTAGAATTCGATAATCTCGATATGAACAGTGATCTTCTCTGGAAAGACGTTGACAGCGTGATGAATGACTTTGGGTTCCACACTCAATGAACACACTCACACAATCAATGAATAGACTATGCAATGAACATACTCACACACTCAATAGACTATGCAATGAATATATACAATATATACTCCTTAATGAATATAGACTTGTTAAAGATAATTTAATGAAAATAGTTGCAAAATTTGTATTTTTTTTTTTGTAAAATTTCACAAAACGAAAATTTCGAAAATTTTTCCTCAAAAAAACGAAATGGTTATCTCACGACTTACTTAACTAGGAGAAGGGTCGTGCGCGTGCACCAAATCATTAAGAAAGAAGAAGAAAAAAAAAAAAAAAAAACAAAAAGTATGAGGAATGAAAAATTCTCACCGTAGTGAAAAGTGGTGATTCAAAGATCGTAAGATTCAAAAGAGTGTGGACTATCCCAACAAGGTATCTTAATATAAAACTAGAGCAAAGATGTCATACGACGATATTGAAAACGCCACTCCCGATATCATTATCGGAGGGACCATGGAAGAAGCAGAAGAAGATTTCCAATACGAACACGACGTTGAAAGTGGCAACGAACAAGTTGAAGAAGAACAAGAACAACTTGAAAAGAAGGAGAAAAAAAGTGTTGCCTTCACTGGATTAGATGATGAATATGATGAAGAAGCTGCCAAGAGAGAATTTATAGAAGGTGGTGGTTTACCAGAACAACCAGAAAACCCCAACTTTGGAGAATTAACTCCATTATCAGCCGAAATTATTAATAGACAAGCTACCATTAATATTGGTACTATTGGTCATGTTGCACATGGTAAATCTACTGTTGTTAGAGCTATTTCAGGTGTTCAAACTGTTCGTTTCAAAGATGAATTAGAAAGAAATATTACTATTAAATTAGGTTATGCTAATGCTAAAATTTATAAATGTGATAATGAAGAATGTCCAGCTCCAGATTGTTATAAGTCTTTTAAATCAGATAAGGAAATTAGACCTAAATGTGTAGTACCAGATTGTCAAGGTCGTTATAAATTATTAAGACATGTTTCATTTGTTGATTGTCCAGGTCATGATATTTTAATGAGTACTATGTTATCAGGGGCAGCCGTTATGGATGCCGCTTTATTATTAATTGCAGGTAATGAAAGTTGTCCTCAACCACAAACTTCTGAACATTTAGCAGCAATTGAAATTATGAAATTAAAACATGTTATCATCTTACAAAATAAAGTAGATTTAATGAGAGAAGAATCTGCTTTAGAACATCAAAAATCTATCTTGAGTTTTATCAGAGGTACTATTGCCGATGGTGCTCCAATAGTTCCAATTTCTGCTCAATTGAAATATAATATTGATGCTGTTAATCAATTTATTGTCAACTATATTCCTGTTCCAATCAGAGATTTCTCTGCATCCCCAAGATTAATAGTTATTAGATCTTTCGATGTTAATAAACCAGGTGCTGAAATTGATGATTTGAAAGGTGGTGTTGCTGGTGGTTCTATCTTGAATGGTGTTTTTAAATTAGGTGATGAAATTGAAATTAGACCTGGTATTGTTACTAAAGATGATAATGGTAAAATTCAATGTAAACCTATTTTCTCTAATATTGTATCATTATTTGCTGAACATAATGATTTAAAATTCGCTGTTCCTGGTGGTTTGATCGGTGTTGGTACTAAGGTTGATCCAACTTTATGTAGAGCTGATAGATTAGTTGGTCAAGTTGTTGGTTCTAAAGGTAATTTACCTTCTATTTACACTGATATTGAAATTAATTATTTCTTATTAAGAAGATTATTGGGTGTTAAAACCGATGGTCAAAAACAAGGTGCTAAAGTTCGTAAATTGGAAAGTGGTGAAGTGTTAATGGTTAACATTGGTTCTACTGCTACTGGTGCTAGAGTTGTCGCCGTTAAAGCTGATATGGCTCGTTTACAATTGACTACTCCTGCTTGTACTGAAGTTAATGAAAAGATTGCTTTATCTAGACGTATCGATAAACATTGGCGTTTGATTGGTTGGGCCACTATCAAGAAAGGTACCACTTTGGAACCAATTGCATAAATTCATTTCATCTTCACAAACTTTCTCCCTCCCTTTTATGATACTCTTGCTATCTTTTATCCCATCCAAAAAATTTCTTTCTTTCCATTAAAATTATGATCGAAAAGGTAGCAAAGAAAAGAACAACTACCAATGAAAAAAAAAAAATTTAAAAGATCATTAGATCTTCCAAAGAGATTTTAAGAATAATCAATCATTCTGTATTTATAGCTACATATATATAAATAGATATATATATATATAATTTTCGTTACTGTAATTTTTATTTTGTACTTTTGTATTTAATGCTATCTAATATAAGTTAGGTATCAACAACTTCGAAAGATAATCGTAAGAGACTTAGTTGCATTTTTCAATTTCTATGTTATTGATCGTGTTTTTATAAATTTCACTATTAATAAATTTAGGGAATGAATCAATTTCCATTAAGCGGAAAATATGTTGATTAATTTTATCAAATACGCTTGAAATTCTGAGTATAGTATGCAAAGTACCCACAATTGTTTTCTGAGTTGGCGATAATGGAGTAACTAATAAATCAGGCGGCTTTGCGATATCCTGTGGTACTATTGTTTCATCAGAATCCAGATTTGTAATTAAAGAATTGGACTTGGCTTGTTTTTCGAAAGGAGCAGATGCAAGGATTGCTGTAGAGGAATCAGTTTTGATTTCAGGACAAGAAGTTTGTGAATAGATTTCGGTGGTGCTTCTTTTCAATAAATCATCCAGATAATCTTGAGAAGGTTGAAAATCAAACTCCTTATTGGTGGCGGGTGTCCTAGTGTAGTCAGGAACTTCCTGAAATGGTATCTCTGAATTTTGATTTAACATAATAGAGCTAATTTCATCTCTAAGATTAGAGATTATATTCAATACAAATGGTGAATCAGCACTGAGGTAAGTGAAATAAATACTATAGGCCAAAGAAAATGATATGTTAGATAATTTCATAATTCTTGCATCCATTTTCTTTGATTCAATTGGATCAAGTGGGGTATTCTTATGCTTTATTAATTTATTGATATTTTTGATTAGTTTAGAGAAGTGTCTAAGTTGTAGATAGGCATCTAGATTCTCTGAACAAAATTCTTTATCTAGATGGCATCGAAACAAATATCTCATACCTGGATCTTTGATAATATCTTTTAACTCAAGTTGGGAAAAATTTTCAACCGACAGACTCAGTGAATCATTATCAGCGCTTATTCCAAGAGAAACTGTATTCACATCAAGCTTTGTTAAAGGTAGATCGGATGAGCCAAACATATCAATAATATTGTCAACATTTCCACTCGTATTATTATTATCTTTAATTGAACCTCGAGTATGAATTGGAGGAGGTCTATTAATATACTCAGACTTTCTCTTAGTTTTGGTTAGCCAAGGACAAACCGTTTCACCGGCAGGGCCAATAGAATAAAAGGAGGTTCGACCAGCTTTGAAATATAGATCGTGGGAAGTAGAAGGATCAGCTAGTATAGGAGTAATGAGTTTGGCTTTAAGTAATAATTGAGAGATTTCAATGGCATGTCGGAAACTTATAATATCAGTACAATCACATAACCATTGACAAAGTGCTTTACCAGAAATACAGTATTTTTGAATGATGGTATCATTATTGGGGGAAGTGAAAACTTGGTTTTTGAAAAGACGTACGCCTTTATCAGATACATAGTATTGCATATGGGCATCTGATTCTGGATTCGTAAAAAAGCGATGATGATACGGACTAGTCTTTCTAGAACGTACTTTAGTATCGGTTGATCCAGGTGGTTCAAACGCTGGTTGAGGTCTGGCCCTAATAATGGCTTTAAAACCCTCTTTATTAATATCACCATAAGATATAGAGTTTAAATTGAAGCCAAAGTCATCATCTAACCCATCTGAATGATGTTTCAATACCACCGGATCAGGTTTTTTATTAGGGGACCATACATTAGGTAGAGGTCCAAGGATTTTGATAAATAGCAAGCATAGAAAATAATCTGAATAGATGATTTGATCAGTTAATGAATTTCTATCAAACTTGAATAATTTCATAGAGTCAAAGTCGGTAGTTAAAATAGAAGGCCACTTAGCTCTATTCATTCCAACCTTCTTACAAAAATCTCGAACCAATGAAACTCCTTTTGCAGTTGGCTGAAGAGTAACACCATTCTTAGGTTCTGATCTAGTTCTATCAACAGGGCAATGAAGCAACTTAGCTTCAAAGAACCGTCTTAATAGAGCCATAGCTAATTCTGATTTGATAGAGTAACTAATACTGGTGGTAGTGGCTGATAATTCAATTTTAACATTCAATGAAGCCATAGTCGTAATCGCATCACTTGGTAAGAATGAAAATGGATGATACTTAGATAATATGTTTAACTGAAAGCGAGGACTTTCGTCCTTTAAGTCCAAACATATAATCATCATACAGAAAATGTCCTTCAATTCTTTTTCATAAATCTTACCAGATGCAGTTTTATTGAAATTCGTCAGGATAGTTTCATGCAACAAGTTATTTTGAACTGAACGTGGAGACATTGTGGTTTCAAGATTCGTGTCTGGTTCTTGACCGGTCATATTTGGCAATAAAAAGTTGAGAGGAAATATAAAAAGAACTGCAAAAATTCTACTTCTCAAAACTCCACACCGAGTCACGAAACTCGGGATCCTCTTTGAATATATACCAAAAGTACTTTCATATGCTATTTGGTATCAAAAAAAGATATCATCCCCTTTCTGATCTCTTAATGGGCTACTCTGGATCTGCAATAATATGTTTCAGAAATCTAATATTTTCTCTAATTTTCCTTCTTTGTTTGAAATTTGTTTGTGCGGTGCGTCGTAAAAACTCAGGCAAAAAAAGATAAACAGAAAAACAACCAAAAGAAAGAAAATATGATAGCCATACCCACAATGAAGCACAGTTTAGTGTGAAACAATACTGTTTTAGTTGAAATTCAGAATCAACAGGATAATCATTATAAACAAACATGATAAACAGGACAAATAGGACAAATAGGACAAATAGGACAAACAGGACAAACAGGAGAATATGTGTTAGGTGAGGATATTTTACAGGAGACTTGACAGACTCTTTGTTGCAATTTGAGTGCTTCAGGTATGAAACAAGAACGGGGACGGAAGTCCTCATCCAGTACATCAACAAAGGAGTATATTGAGTTTAAACTTTTTTAACTTATATTTTTTTGATGAACTATTTGTGGTTTGAAACTATGTATTGGACTGGTTATCGTGTCGTAAGATCACAAATTGGAATTAATCTTCTTTATCACTTGATGAAAGATTTCTGAAGGAATATCAAGTTTGACAACTCGCAGCAATATCACAGGAAGTAGAAAGATGAAGAAACATTTAATGGTGATAACAGTTCGGATTCTTCTTTCCCTTTGGGACTCTGCCTCCTCGCTTAAATACCATGTTTCGTAAATGTTTCAAAGTTTGGTTAATTTCTTAAATGAAGTATAATCTTCCATAATCTGTCCTAACTCATCCAATGTGATGTCAAGTTGCACCATTTTATTTTCTTCGATGATGAAGTTCTTATTTATATTATTATTAGCAGCATTCAATTCATTACTTTGAGTTACCACATCTAATATAACTCCTAGTTTGTAAAGTGTTTCCCAGCTATTTTTCAACACTTTGGCCAGCCAGGTTTTTTGCGTCACTTTAAGATTAGTTAACACAACATTATCTATATATGAATTTGTAGTTGCATTATTTGAAGTGGTTGATGCCATATTGAGCTCTTTCATCATGTCTTCGTATTCTTTATAGGCCATGTTAAAGTTGATTACTTGTAAATCGACTCTTTCAATGAAACGGGCAGCTGCAATAACTAACAATAATTCTAAACTGGAAAGTGATTTGATGATATCTTGAATACTATTGGTGGGTTGTTTAGAAATATATTTAGTGAAATCCGAATCTTTGAGAAATGGTGATTGAAATGATATTTGTGAAACGGGGTAAATACAACTATTATTGAATTCTTTAAAATTTTTTGTAGTGAAAAAATTTTGATAAATGATTCTAAGTAAATTTGATGATGATTTACCATCATCACCAAATTTTCTTTCATTAAACAATTGATCAATGTGATCATTCCATAGTTCATAATATTTTTGATTCTTTGATTTATTAATATCAAGTTTCAAATTAAGTTTTGCATTGTGCCAAAATTCTTCAACTGTCTTAGGTCGACTAATAGCAATGATTCTTTGACTAAATCTACTTTTCACTCTTTTCTCTAACAATTCTCCAGTAGTAATTTTAGTCGATATCCCGAGTATGCAAATTGGAATCGATGAAGTTTGTGATAAATCAAATAAATTATATAAAAGTGCTTGCTTATTGTTACCAGTATATTTTTCAAATTCGTCGATAACAAATATAATTGCAGCAGACTGTTTGGTATCAGAATCTTTGGAATTACTAGGTGCATCATCTAATATAGCCAAAATATTATTGAAAGTATCACTAATACCCCTCTGTTCGAATTTATGAGTTAGTTCTCCTTTCTCACCGTCTAAGTTATTGAATTTTTTTGAATGATAATCTAATTGTCTAGCGATTTCTCTTAAAGCAATGTTGTCATCAGAATGAAGATAAGCACTCAATTTGATTACAATAAACTCATCTTTGTATTTTTCCAGTAAATCAGCCAATGCCCGCTCAACTATTGCAGTCTTACCAGATGACCTTGGCCCAATAAGTAAAGCCGAATGTCCCTCACCATCCTCTACTGTGTGTTGAAACATGCGATAAACTTCATTGAATTGGTCTATAAGAGCTGGTGATTGCAATAAATTGGGGAAATTCACCGTTTTGTTTATCAATTGAGAAATCACTTGATTCCGAAGATCTTGGACATCTTGTTCAGTAACATCAAGATCAGGTATATTATTCACTTCATCAGAGACACGTTCAACCGATTTTCTTGTTGGCGAGTCTGAATCTAAACCCTCAACTGGATCATCAGATAAAACAATTGAATCATCTGGTAATACGGCTGAATCATCATTTTGAGGACTTTCCTTTGCATTCACATCAGAAACAGCTTCTTCGTGCTTGGTAGGTCCAGCAGCATCATTGGAGTCCTCATCCTTCACTTTAAGCTGATATTTATCTGATTTTGAAGTATCAGGATCTGGACTTTCTTCTTGTTTATGTTTATGCTTTTCATGCTTACTTCTATGTTTGTGTTTATGTTTATGTTTCTCCTTTTCTTGCTCTTTCTCTTTTCTTTTCCTTCTCTTCTCCTCCTCCTTTTCAAGCCTTCTGAAGAACTTTTCACCTCCAGTAACTATAGGGGTTTTTTGCTTCTTAGAAGATGAATCTTTATTATCATTTGGAGGAACGTCCTGGACGTGATCATGATCTGCACTTCTTTTCCTTCCATAATATCGACTAGGTTCATTTGTTTCAGACTCTAAGTGAAGTATTTGATCAGACGTAGTAAGGGAATTCTGTATATCTATTTCTGAGCTTGGTTGCTTACCATTTTCTAAATCCTTCAATTTTCTTTCAATTCTTAACCGTTTGATTAATCTATCATTTTTCAACTCTTCTTCAGTCAATTCCTTGATTTCCCCAAACTCGCCTTCGAAATCTTTGATTGTTTCATCGTTGGTTCTCCCCATATTTGACCAATATATTTGCTTTACTATGTATATGCTTTGATAATTGAATAGATGACCGATGAGTTGGTGACAGGCTGAAAGGTTTAGCGCGTTTAGATTCGTGTGTTTTCTTTTTTTTTTTTCTTACTTTCGTTTTTTTTTTCTACTGAGTAGATTAATCATAATTACTTATCATGAACCAATATTCTTTTCTTCTTATCTGATAATAAAGCTTTCCCATATATTCATTATTGGCTCGAATTATAGATATAAGTTTCCATACAAATCTACATTTATCAATTCATTTCCTTTTTTGCCCCATCTCAGCCTTCAAATATATAATCAATTGTGTCATATCATCCATGTCCTCCGCATTAACATTACCAGACTCTGTTGTCAAATTATTAAAATCAACAAGATTTGTGCATTTAGCTACTTCAAAGAACGATTTCCCTCATGTTTCTTTGATGAATTACACCTATTATAGCAAAGGTCACGAGTACTATATTATCACTACTTCTCCTAAGTCTACCACCAAATATGAGAATATCACTTCAAATCCAAATGTTTCATTATTAGTCCATGATTGGATATCTGCCAAAAATACCGACGAATCCAGTTCTGAACCTTCGGTTAATAAGAGACGTAATTCATTATATGAATTATTAACAAATTTAAATAAAAGTGAGTTAAGTAGTGTCTCAGTTATGATTAGTGGTAAAGCAGAGATTTTAAGCCCCCACTCTGATCTTGAAAGGTTTAATTTTTTTAAATCATTACATTTAAATAATGAATCAATTGACGCCATTCAATCACGTAACTACATCGAGAGTGATGACATTGCATTGATCTTGATTAAAGTTAGTAATGTCAAAGTAACCGATACTAATGATAATGTTGAAAGTTATTAAAATTCTTGATACTATTCGCGATAACAGCCCTTATTCTCTAATCTTCATTTTAGTACCTAATAGTCAGCAAAAAAATTAACTTAATATTCAATAGCTTTAACTTATTCACACACATGTAGTTTGAAATTCTAGCAAAAATAAAAGAGAGGAAACTCTTATGTTGATCCAAAAAAAAAACATGCCGTTCCCAGGAATCGAACCTGGGTTTCTTCGGCCACAACGAAGTGTACTAACCACTATACTAGAACGGCTTGGATAAGGTTCAAAACGGCCGATATACATTGAGTTAGCTCAAAAATTTGAATAATGTAGCTTAAATCAAAAATTTCCCCTACACTTTCAAAAAAAGTATACATTTTATAGTCTTTATTGTTATTAAATATATATTCTAAGATTTCGTGAAAAAAAAAAAAGAATTTCGTGAAAAAAAAAAAAAAAAAAAAATACTTTTTAGGATGGGGGAATTGGACGTAGGAATGGAAGCTCAGTTTGAATTTTCTCAAGTAACGTTGGTTGTTTTGTGGAGAGAAAGACTAAAAGTAGGTGTGTAATAAGTTGCCTTTCATGAATGGTAAAATTACCCTGCAGTTTATGGGAAAGTGTATTGACTCTTTGTGGAGATATTGTACAGTCAAGATTCTGAAACTAGCAGTTGAGTTTCAATCTTTGATATAGACTTCTAGGTAAAAACGGAACAAGCAAAGAATTTTTTTCCTTCGAGGCGAATATTACTCGGAAAACCAATAAGCAGAACCAATAAGTAGACAGGACTTTATCTTCATGCCCACAATGTTCTACCACATTAGTAGCGCTTTGAAGCTTAAAGTTTAGCGATAGTAAAGAGACAGTGGTGTATCTGAGGTGAAACTTTTGTCTCTTCTTTGTTAACTTATATAAAAGGAAATGAAGAAAAGTAAGCAAAATAGTATATGATCCTCGAAGTTTTCTCCCTTTTCGATAATGCCCTTAAGGGTGACTCGAAAGGAAACAATATAATAATCACCTCACTCTGTTAAGCGACCTAAATAAGTACAATCGTCTAGAGTATGCGAGGCTTTATAATGCATTTCTCGTGGTTGATGGCTGCGAACTTTCCAAACAAAAAATTAACAGATGTAACATTTAAATAGATTACAACACCCAAAATTGTATATTCCTCTTGTTGGTGGTTTAATGAGTTTTATGATATAGCTTGCTTGATTACTACACCTTATGAAGCATAAACGAAAAACGATAGTCGTATAATTTACAAAGTCTATTAAAATTATTATACACAGCTAGAGACCACCTAATGATGGGTCATAATCTTCTTCGTACTTGATATCAGGTTGACCGACCCCCCATTTTTTATAAGAGAATTTGTGAATGGATTTTCTGGCGTAAAAAAAGATTCCACCTAAAACGAGAGCACCAGTACCAACAACGGGGAAACACCAATAAGGTATCGACAGTTTCTTGGGCAAGACAGGAGGGACAAAAGGAAATAAAGCAAGAAATAAGTTAGCAACGAAGAAGACAAATATACAAAAATAAGGAGCAGAAATGATTTTGCCCAATGATTGGTTTTCAATTGATAACAAAGAATCAAATTCGGTATAAGTACTTTGATTATCATCATTAATTGGATCATATTCTTCCAATTCTTCGAAATCAGCACTTGATAATCCACCTAAATTTACTTTTGGATTGAATTTCCCCCAATACTCTGATTTTGCGTGGAAACGAAGATAAATTAATCCCAAAGTTATGAACAAGTTGATCCAAGTACCTGGATAAATATAAAGGTTCACAACGAATTCATAAATTTCCGCCAGCGGAGGTGCAACCATTACGAAGACAGTAATGAACCAATGTAATAAAAGAGAGTGATTTATATTTTGGAAATATTTTGAGAATGGGATATAATTATTTTTCAGTAATTCTTGATTAACATAAGAATGAGCAAATGAAACTACCATTACATTACCCAAAGTTGATAAAGCAATTAAAAGAGGTAATAATTTTGTTGTTAAACCTTCACCAAATATTTTATTAAAAAAGATACCAGCAACTAGAACACCACTTTCTAATAATTCTGCTTTTGGAATAACCACCAAGTAACTTATAATCACGAGAAAATAAAGAATTGTAACTATACCAACTGCCAGTGGAGCAGCAATAGTTAAAACATGATATGGATCATCAATTTCTGATAAAACGTAATTAGCATTTTCCCAACCTTTGAATGAATAAATTATTTCTAATAATGCAACTGATATTGAGTACATACTATTTTCATTTTTAATATTTGGATTTAATGATAAATTAGATTCGGGTATTGTAATTAACCCTATACCAACCAATGCACCAAGAAAAATAATAAGGATTAGAATTAAGATTTTAACTACTCCTAAGAAATTGAAAAGGGAAGTTCCTTGATTTGGGAATTTTATATGTAACCAAATACAAAAAGTAATACAAGCCACACCGATTAATTTTGAATACCAATCATTAACCAGTTCTTGTTCACCAGTAAAGGCAAAATAAACATATTTACCAAATGCAAATGAGTTACCAGAACTAAAACCAAGTAATACCATTTGGAATGAATAAATACAACCTGCCAAACCTTTTGGATTACGGAACACTCTTAGTAGATAATTTTTTTCACCACCATTTTTAAAGGGTAAATTCAATGCAAATTCCAAATAAATAATGAGTCCACTGAATACCACGATTGCACCAATGATCCAAAGAGTCAAGTACAATGGCACGTTACCATTTGTATACTTAAAGATTATACCAGGAGTACTAAATAATCCGGTCCCCAACATTTTATTTGTTATTAGGGAAATACATGATAGAGTACCTAATTTAGCCGTTCTTTTATGATGATCTTGAGATGGTGATTCATGATGATGATGATGGCGATGGGTTAACGCGGCTTCAGGCGAGGATGGTATTAGAGTAGGCATCTTTAAAGAGGAGTTGAAAGAAAACAGTGGAATGGAAGTTCATTGATTGTTGATTTAAGATTCTTAAATGAAAGACTCGGAATCCACCGTTTGATACCGCAATCAGATACGAAAATCCACGTGACTTCCACCTTGGATGAATTTTTGCAGACGTTTTGTGTGCCCCCCCAATAGTGTGTGCTTTAACCCCAATATAGTGTAGAAGCTATGCCAGTGTGCTATGCCAGTGTGCTATGCCAGTGTTACAAAGGTCTATGCCAGTGCTATGGAAGTGTACAGTGTTATAGAGGTGTACAGTATTGTAGGAATGCTTGGGAAATGTTTAATTGTACTGATTTTCTGAAATCTTAGTGATCGAAGCATACCCAAAAGAAAGATCAAAAATATAAGGAGAGTGCTGGATTTTAAAGCACAAGTAACTTGACCCTTAAAAAAAGAATTGGCAGAGTAAATAAGGTTTAGAGGAGCCAATGGAAATGGCATGCTAGTTGGTATTCCACTTTATGGAAGCAGGAAAGACACCACAAAGAGAAGCAAGCATGCATATAAATACAAATAACTAATTACATGAAATGGAAGCATAAGTTAGAATTACATAGAGATGGAATAGACTTAATCTAAAGAAGTTTCCTCGAAGAGCAAAAAACACAGAGTATCAAATTCCTGTATATGAGGTGAAGTTGCAATTTTAATCTATACGGGTAATTACAGTTTTTTATATGTATTGGGTTTAATGATAAGTTTGATAAACGGCGTGATATGTTTAGTATACTACATTTTCAAATGGAGATTTTTGAATTTTTTAAATCCACAAAGACTCCTATGAACAAAAAATGAAATTAAGTAACTTTACATTATTGAATTAGCGAGAAGTATAAATTTGTGAGAATTTACGAATAAGTTAAAATTAAAATTAAAACAAAAGACCTTTTTATTAATTTTAAGTATGACTTGAAGAAATGAAGGAAACGTTTTATAGGAGATCGTGAAATTATATTTTAAGATTAATGGTTGTATAGACACGAGATGTCATATAAACAACAGAAGAACAGAAAAAAAGAAATATTGTACAACATAAAGTCAATAATCTGTGCAGATATAGAGTAATAAGAAATTGAAAGAAGAACAAGAACAAGAAGAAGACACTTAGAAAAGCATATCTAGAGTACAACAAATACAAAGAGCACCCAAACAACCCATCAAACAAGATTCACCACCACCCCCAGAACGTTGTTGTTGAACGTACATGGGTTGTTGTTGTTGTTGTTGATAGTAACCTTGTTGACCACCGTAACCTTGTTGACCATAACCTTGTTGACCATAACCTTGTTGACCATAACCTTGTTGACCATAACCTTGTTGACCATAACCTTGTTGATTATAACCCTGTTGATACCCTTGTTGACCGCCACTGAATCCACGATCGTGTTCATGATTCTGACCCTGTTGGTATGATGGTTGGGATTGTGGAGCGTATCCACCACTTTGACTTTCAGACCAATTGGGTGGAGCCCCAGTGGGAGGATGATAAGTTTCTTTAGTTTTATTAGTTGACATTGTTGATAAAGAAAGAATA
>JAJMOB010000003.1:512899-545196 GCA_030444945.1 Hyphopichia fennica
AAAAAAAAAAAAAAAAAAAAAAAAAAAAAAAAAAAAAAAAAAAAAAAAAAAAAAAAAAAACGCTAGTTCGGTGACTGCGTGACAAGAATTTTATATGCAGGTAACAGTTATTATATAACTAAATTACTACAATTGCAAAATCAACTGTAAGTTAAGATGATTAGTTGATTAAGTTTAGATGATTAAGTAGGATGATCCCGGCTATGGATAGTAAGAACAATAAGAAAAGGAAAAGTAAGAAAAGTAATGGTGGGCAGTGTTTGTAAGTGACCTTCGATGCACCCCTCCCCCAACAAGCAATTAAGCTCGTAAAATTCACTTTATTATGAGCATGGATCTAATTTACCCTGTTGCGAAGACAGTTAACACCAATTGTTATATAAAGATAGAATTTTCTTTAAATATAATCATAGAGACCACGGAAAAGAAAAAAACCTTGAGATTATCTTGAAGGAGAACTTAGTATACTCGGCATTGACGGATGCTTGGAATCCCACGGCCGATATACTTATTTGAACAAGAAACTACGGATCATGATGGGTGTGAAAAGATTATGCCATTTTATAATAGTTAACATCAATAGCATATACTATATGGTTCCCCATATCAATTCTCCATATAATGTTGTCAACTCCGATATAATGTCAATTCCCATAAAAGGGCTTCTGCTGAGTTTTACCCGCTTCTTATCTAATACAACTCTGATCATAAAAGATTCTAATTTTAATTCCTTCTTTGATTCTGTAGTTCTAATTTTAGTAATTTTAACTCTAGTAATTGTAATTATATGTTGAATTTAAGACCCAAACACCATAATGATTTGATTTTTTTTTTTTTCTTTTTTTTAAAAAAAAAAAAAAAAAGAACCACAAAGAACAGTGTGCGGTACGGGTTTGAACTTTACCTTCCTAAAAGGGCCAACAAGGCATCTTGCAGCTCTCCCAGTTTTTTTCAACGATCGCCAAATTAACATAACATAACATATTGATATATTAACATATTGATATATTAACATATTGATATATTACATATTGATATATTAATTTACGAAAGACTGGTTCATGTAGTTAGATGCTAAAATAGTAGTATCAACTTACTATATAAGTTAGTAACTTATATAGTAACTTATGCAGTAACTTATCAAAGTATTAGATCAAAGATGTCAATGGCTGAAAATGTGCTTTAAAACAACCCAACAATTTCTAATTATCTATTACAACATCAAACAATGTAGTTAACTTGTACTAGTAGATATATGATGATTATTTATCTTATTCCTAGTCTGCTAATAATTTTTTGATGTTGTGGTCCTCGCATCACGTGCCGCGACGTAGGGCACGCGGCCTAAGAAATCGCCCAAACAGGAAGGTGGTCTCAGAAGTTCACTACTTAAACGCGCAATCTGAAAATGTCAGTACGCATCACGACTATTTTCCAGTTCATCATTGTACCAGGTTTTAATTTTGTTAGTGAATGGAAGCGAAAAAAAAAATTTCAGTACTAGATTTTTTTCTAATCTATAATATTAAAGATTTTGAATACCTCTTTCCTTCTCTTACTATAATACCATCATCAAAGAATCATTAAATATGTCTGACGTTGAAGAACAATACGTTGAAGAACAACAACCAGTTGTTCAAGAAGAATTAAAAATTGTTGAATTAGCTACTCCAATCCCAGCTGATGTTCAAGCTGCTCAACAAGAAGTTAAATTATTTAACAAATGGTCTTTTGAAGAAGTTGAAATTAAAGATGTTTCTTTAGTTGATTACGTTCAAATTAGACAACCAGTTTTCGTTTCTCATACTGCTGGTAGATACGCTTCTAAAAGATTTAGAAAAGCTCAATGTCCAGTTGTTGAAAGATTAACTAATTCTTTAATGATGAACGGTAGAAACAATGGTAAAAAATTAAAGGCTGTTAGAATTGTTAAACACGCTTTAGAAATCATTAATGTTTTAACCGAACAAAATCCTCTTCAAGTTGTTGTTGACGCTGTTGTCAACTCTGGTCCAAGAGAAGATTCTACTAGAATTGGTTCTTCCGGTACCGTTAGAAGACAAGCTGTTGATGTTTCTCCATTAAGAAGAGTCAATCAAGCTATCTCTCTTTTAACTACTGGTGCTAGAGAAGCTTCTTTCAGAAATATCAAAACCATTGCTGAATGTTTAGCCGAAGAATTAATTAACGCTGCCAAAGGTTCTTCTACCTCTTATGCCATCAAAAAGAAGGATGAATTGGAAAGAGTTGCTAAATCTAACCGTTAATCTCATACAAGGTTGGTTTTTTCATGTATTTTATATAAAGTCATTTCTTCGTTAATGTATAAAAAAGTCTATTACTATGTTATTTGTAAATAATCATCAGGATGAAACGAACAATATTAGATAATTCATTTTTTTTCTTTTCAGTATTCTTGTAGTTTGAAGTTCAAAAGGTTATATTATATATTTGTATATATATAACGTATGCTAAAGTATAAATAATTAAGCTGCAAACAATGAATGTTTAGACATTGATTAAACAGCAATGAGAAAAAGTGTGGTATATGTCAAGAATTAAACTCTTATCGTATATGACAAGAATCAAACTCTTATCGTATGACAAGAATCAAACTCTTATCGGGTAGAACATTCGGATAAAGAAGCTTGATACATTGGATCTTAGTAAACGCTCATATCTTCTAACTCTAGCTTCTATAATTTCCAAATCTTCTTCTTGTAAATCGGTTGATTTCATATACCTTGTTTTACCTCCCAATGATGATAGAGCAGTTGCATATCTACCCTTTAAAGTCCTTCTCACCAACCATTCTCGATTAATTAATAATAATAGAAAACAAAAGAAAAATGAAGTCCCAGCAAATATTTGAGTGTGTAAGTAAGGACGAGGACTGTTATCAACTTTTAATGAGATGGCAATTATTTCACTAACCATTGAAAAAATTCCAACAACAATATTAAGACCACTCCAAGCAGCTGGTAATTTTTCTTGAGAATCAATTATATCAGCTGCCATTGATTGACACATGGTACTACCAATACCAATGAAAAATCCAAGAATTACACTAAGGGCAATCAAAGAACCATAAGTAGTGGCATTAATCCAAAATGCAAAAAGTAAAATAGAAATTAATAAAGATACACAAGCCAGTAAATTATTACGACCAAAATTATCACCAATATATCCTAATGTTGGTCTTCCAAGTGCTTGGAAACCATTTAAAATCGCAGTAATATTCGAAGCTTGTACTGAACTAAGACCAACCGAAGATCCATAAGATGCCAAGGTAAATAACATGAGAACATAACCTAAAATGGTAAAGCCAAACCAAAGAGAGAGAACACATAATGGATATAATTCAAAAACTTTAATATCAAAAATGACTTGACAATTTATCTTGATAGCTTCCCAATTACAAGTTTCTCTTAAAGGTTTATACTTTTGATTTCTTGGTTTCATTACAATCATAGCCATTGCAGTAGCTACCATATCAATTATAGCTAGTGTTCTGAAAGCCCAACGTTGATTACCAGTATCACTAATTATTTTATTTAAACTCAAAGAGAAAACAACCCCACCAATACCAGCACCCGAAACAGCAATACCCATGGCAGTAGCTTTTTTTTTATCAAACCAAGTAGGTAAGATGAGAGTAGCGGGTATGAAAATAATTGCGAATGATACACCAATCATAAGACCTTGAGTTAAATATAGTTGCCAAACTTGAGTTGCAAAACTTGACAATAGATAACCAGCAGTTTGAATGATTATACCAACTGTAAATAAAATATAATGACCAAATATTCTATAAGCAAGAGCAGTAAAAGGTGCTAAACATTGAGCAAGACAAACCACCATTCCACCAATAATGGCATAATCCATTTGCAGAGCCACTGGGAAATCTGATCCAGCCATATCAGCATGTTGTATAAATACCCCCCAGGCAGAATTAGCACCCCAAGTAGAAAAAAGACAAACAAGAGTCATCACCGCGACTACCCAAGCATATCCTTTATCTAATGGAGGTCCACCATCTCCTTCATCAAGTCCTTCACCCTTAATATCGTCAGTAGTTTGATGATCAATTTGAGATTCTTCATCACCTCGACCACCACCCTCACGTCTCGAGGTACAACGCAGCGCCCGATCAAGTTCTTTCATGATAACCTGTTCAGCATCAGGTCTGTTTGAATATTGTTCGAAATCAAGTTGATCTAAACCTCGCTCATCTCTGATCCCACTTATCACACGAGAAAGTTCACTAACGTTAGAATTACTCTTTGAAATCTCATTGATTTTACGAGACCCGTGAGAAGGAACGGGATGAAGCTCTTGTATTTCAAGACCTTCTTCCACTGAGTTTTGAGAATACATGCTTTGAGGTTTTCCAACAGTAGCTTTGTATACTTCAGCTGAATGATATTTATTAGACTCGGTAGATTTAAGCAGCAGTACGGCTGAGAGTTCCGATTTGACGTTAGACATTTTCAAATTGGAAACCTGACAGCAGATTCAGTCCTTTATATATATATACTTTCTTCTTTTCTAAACCCAACCAGCCCAAAAGTTAAGAGTTAGAGTCTAACAAAAGCAATTCACAATGAAGATATGGTTTCAACTTAGATTAGTCATAGGCCATTGCACAAAAAAAGAAAAAAAAATTCAAAAAAGAAAAAAAAGTCTATGTGGTGCGGAAAAAGGATAAAAAACGACAAAAAAAAAAAATCCCCCTCCTAAAAAAAAAAAAAAAAAACAAATGGCACCAAATGCGAACTGAAAAAATCGCTTTAGATTCCGTTTACAGAATTCCACTAGATCTTTCAGTTGAGTCAGATTATTGTATAAATCAGTATATACAAGTGCCATAAACCAACCAATAAGAGTCATTGGGGTCTACAGCAATCCTTCCCACCAACGGTGCCCGTAGGCCCGAAAATACAATGCAGTCGATTACTAATGCAATATTTACAGTTAACCGTGTACTTTTTTGCATGTTGACCCCCAACGAAAAAAACTTAAAACCAAATAATAAAGGCAAGAAGGGTCAAAAGAACAAATCACTCTTCACATGGAACATGTTCACTCGTCAGACCCATTGCCAGGAACACTTCTATAGGCTCCCTTTGGCTTCAACTCATGGAGTCATGGAGTCATTCAAACTGTTAGACCCAAATTGGCTGCAATTTTACCAAAAAAAAACTCGCCCATCTCGAAAAAATTCCCGAGGGTGAACTGTACGGATGTTTTTATTGGACAAAGACCCAGACCTCTCGCGGAAAGAAGGGTAACAAAAGCAGCCCGAACAAATCAAAAAAAGAAAGGGAAAGGGAAAGGTTGACCCTTTTGAAAGAAGCCAGAGATCAACAGCGGTTAGAAGATATTGAAACGAGTCGAATCGAAATAGATCCATTGTTACATCTGTTCGATACCAGTACTATCCGAAAACCCAAATACAGCGCCATAGTCAATCACAAGCATCATGTCGGGAGCATCTGATTTCTTATCAAAAGGTATAGATTTGGTTCAGAAGGCAATTGACGCTGATACCGCAACAAGATACGAAGAAGCGTATAAATTATATTATAATGGATTGGATTATTTAATGTTGGCGTTAAAGTATGAGAAAAATCAACGATCAAAAGATTTGATCAAATCAAAATTTACTGAATATCTTACTCGAGCTGAACAATTAAAAGATCATTTAGAGAAACAGCAAGATAAATCTAATCTGGCGGAAAATTCATCAAGTAATGGACTGACCAAAGCCAAAAAATCTGGTGAAGAAGATTCTGATGATGCTGATACTAAGAAATTACGAGGTGCTTTAGCAGGGGCAATTCTTTCTGAAAAACCAAATGTTAGTTGGGATGATATTGCTGGTTTAGAAAGTGCTAAAGAAGCATTGAAAGAAGCAGTTATTTTACCAGTTAAATTTCCTCAATTATTTACTGGTAATAGAAAACCAACATCTGGTATTTTACTTTATGGTCCACCAGGTACTGGTAAATCATATTTAGCTAAAGCAGTTGCAACTGAAGCTAATTCAACTTTTTTCTCTGTTTCATCATCAGATTTAGTTAGTAAATGGATGGGTGAATCAGAAAGATTGGTTAAACAATTATTTACCATGGCTCGTGAAAATAAACCATCGATTATTTTCATTGATGAAGTCGATGCATTATGTGGACCTCGTGGTGAAGGTGAAAGTGAAGCATCAAGAAGAATTAAAACTGAATTGTTGGTTCAAATGAATGGGGTTGGTAATGATTCAAGTGGTGTTTTGGTGTTAGGGGCCACTAATATTCCTTGGCAATTAGATGCTGCCATAAGAAGAAGATTTGAAAGAAGAATCTATATTGCATTACCAGGTGTCGAAGCAAGAACAAGAATGTTTGAAATAAATATCGGTACAGTACCTTGTGAATGTTCTAGTCAAGACTTTAAAGCTTTGGCAGAAATGACCGATGGTTATTCGGGTCATGACGTTGCTGTTGTTGTAAGGGACGCATTGATGCAACCAATTCGTAAGATTCAACAAGCAACTCATTTCAAGCCAATTGAAGTTGATGGTCAAGAAAAATTAACCCCATGTTCACCAGGAGATGATGGAGCAAAAGAAATGAATTGGATGGATATTGGAACCGATGAATTACAAGAACCCGATTTAACAATCAAAGATTTTATAAAATCAATTAAAAATAATAGACCAACGGTTAATGCATCAGATATTGAAAATCATGTTAAATTTACTGATGATTTCGGTCAAGAAGGTAATTGATTTATCTTCCCCCCGAGAACCAAGAAAGACTAGAATTATTTCCAATCACGATTTTACACGATTTTATAAACTTTTTATTTTACTTTTACTTTTTATCTTACTTCTTACTTTTTTTGCATTTATTATAATTATAGTCTATGTTACATTATTATAAAACAAAACAAAAAAAAAAAAATTCTTTTATTCTATTTTTTTTTTTTTTTCATTGTAATATACAGTTAATACTTTTAATAATCTCTCATAGGAGATCTTGATCTGTTTCTTCTTATTTGATCTCTACCAGGAGATCTATCTCTATTTCTTAATTTATCAGCAAATAAATCTTCTTCCTCAGTTACGGCGGTACCACCTTCATCTCCATTACGACCTCTTAATTTATTAGCAAATAAATCTTCTTCATCATCGGTTGGATGACCACGATGAGATTCACGACGAGACCCACGATCACGTTGTCTATTATTATAACGTTTTGGTTTTCTTTCTGGTTCACCATGTAATAAGTAATATCTTGAATAAACACTTGCATTTTTAACTTTACGATCACTTTGAAAAGATTGTCTGGTATATAAAATTATTGCACTTTCATCTTCATCCATATTAGTTTCATCCTCTATATTTTCTGGTTTAGCTTCGGAAGAATTTAATCTATTTAATAAATTTTGTTTCTTACGAAATTGAATGGTTGGAGTATATGGTTTTGTTTCCCGTTCCTGTATGATATCAGTGATATATTCAGTAGTAAATTCAGTTGATGAAGGTTGTTGGGGATGTTCAATAGGACCTGAAGAAATTGAAATGGCTGATAATGCTTGATAAGCCTCTTCATGAGTTTTAAAAACTAAATTGATCGATGAATCATTAATCCATTGAACTCTAAAAGTTAATTGATCATTAATTGGTTTAGCAACGTATTCAATAATTTCATTACCTTCTTCATCATTCTTGGTAACAGTTTCAAAATTAAGATAGTAATCAACGAAAAATTTCAAATCGTCAGTACTAAGGTTATCAACCCCTTTAACAAAAATTGCTTCAGGCCTTAAAGTTTCAGTATTGTTATTTACTGACACATTAATTTGTTGTTCCTCTAATTTAGCTTCTCTTTCCTTTTCATCATCCAAAGTCTTGGTGAGGAGTCCGCCGTATGGCGCCACATAAGGTGTTGTCATGTTGTTTTCACTTCGATTGATCAAAGATTAAAGAGAAAGACTGTTGATGTTGTTACTCTGTTGAAAATTTATCGTACTCATTTTTCCTTCATTTTTCTTCTTCGTTCGAGTTTTCGCGATTGATGTAAACACCCAAATGATACAATCTACCACTAATAAAGACATTTAATGTACATTAGTTATTATACAGGGGGACTAAAGACTACTTTAGATATCTACTTGGCCTAAAATATGGATTGGTTGGCCAAATTAAGCCATAGTGAGAGAGGGAGAAAGTCAGCTAACTGAAGTCTGGAATTATGGCTCTGTTACTGATTGACCTGTACTCCGTAGACCTTTCCTATCACATATATATACATATGAAATGGATATTCAAATTAATCAACTTTCAGTATCTTCTTTCTTTATTCCATCCTCTTTCTTTATACTGTCTTCTCTTACGAACAAGACATTATTACATCTAATAAAGATTTCACCAATCAATTCTTCCTTTTTGGTTTCATTTTCAGCTATTATTTCATAAGTGTTATCTAATTGAAGGTTCATATAATTATCAATTGAAAGTAACGTCCCCTTATATTCAGTTTTATTCCATTTCAATCTGACGATTACTGTTTTGTTTATTAATGTTTTTAAAAACGGTTTTGGATTAACCGGTTGAAACTGCTTGCTGTTAGTATTTTCCTTTACACCACCAATCTTATAGGAGTCTGGGATACATACGGATGACATTATATCGATGTGGTCTTTATTGAACTAAGATGTGTTTTAGTTTTAGTTTTTTTTTGTTTTTGCTTTTAACTGAAAGATTTTATGATGGGTCGTATTTGTATACAGGATCTACAATTGAGATTTTTGAATTTTTTTGAATTTTTTCAATAAAACACGTATGTCAACAACAACAGCAACAAGTTATAACTTCTGGATAGGCAATACTATAAGGTATGAGTAAGTTGGTGCAAGTATTGATAATAGGTGGGGTAATCAGGTTTTTATTACCGACTTTACTACCACAACTACCATTCAAACTCTCATCAACGATCGAGATATCAACACCCATAAACTCATTCAAAGCATTACAAGAATCCTTTTATTACTTGCAGAACAATATTGATTTGTATGATGGTGGAGTGAATCACCACCCACCTTTCTTGGTGGTGTTATTGAATATTTTTGACCAGTACTTACCGAAGGCCATTAGTTTAGTGGTTTTCAATTTAATATATACCGTGGTTGATATTGGTATTACGTTAAAGTTGATTCAAATTAATAGATGGTATAATGAATATAATAGTAAAAGACTTGGGAAGTCAATAGTTGGGGTCAATGATGATTTGATTGCCAGTTTTTATTTATTTAATCCATTAATTATATTAACTAATTTATCACATTCCACTTTGACATTTTCACTGTTTTTAATAATTGAAAGTTTAGTTCAATTATTAGTTGAAAAAAATTTGATTAGATCGGTTATATCATTGGCGGTTGCTAGTTATTTATCACTTTCTCCAATTTATTTAATTGTTCCATTACTTGCATTAGCAAAAGCAGTATCACCAACGCATTCTAAATCAATTTTCCATAAAGGATCAATTGTTTTCATAATTAGTTTGATTGTTTTATTAGGAAGTTCAATTTTAGTAACTTCAAGTACTAAATTTATTAAACAATGTTATTTAACAATATTTACATTCAATAAAATCTCACCTAATTTGGGATTATGGTGGTATTTATTTACAGAAATGTTTGAATTTTTTACACCATTTTATATTGGAATTTTCAATATTTATTCATTTATTTTCGTATTACCAATTACATTGAGACTTTATGAACATAAACATGAAAAACCAATTGGTGATTCATTCTTGGCATTCATACTTTCATGGATTTGGATTTGTTTTACCAAATCTTATCCTTCTATTGGAGATTTAGGATTTATCATATCTATCTTACCAATTTTCAAGTCTACAGTACTCCCTCACTGTAAATTTTTATTCGTTACAGGCTTAACATTATTGATTTGTTTATTATTATCTCCAATCTTCTACTATTGTTGGATCGTATTGGGTAATGGTAATAGTAATTTTTTCTACAGTATCAACTTAATCTGGGGGGTGGTTCATGCATTATTGATGATGGACCTTATCTGGGCCCGTTTGAGTTACGATTACATTCAAATAAATGATATCCCAGAAAAGGATAGCTCCAAACTAAGACTAACCCAAATCTAATACATCTTGTACATTACATGTCATACAATACATATACAAATACATATACATATAAGAATACATGTACTCATAAATACATAACTCTTCATACCTATACCTTTACCTGTACTTACATACTAATTATTCCTGTACTTACAATACTTATACCTATAGTTATACTAATTATACTTATAGTTATAGTTATGGTTAAATGGTTATACTGCAAAAAAAGTAAACACCCATACATCTGAATACAGCACGTGCCGTACACCCATACACCCGATATATAAACCCATACACCATACGTATAAACCAATCACCATTCGAGAAATAATAAAAAATCATTTTATTTGTGAGATTTTTAAGTA
This sequence comes from Hyphopichia fennica, assembly GCA_030444945.1. NCBI lineage: Eukaryota > Fungi > Ascomycota > Pichiomycetes > Serinales > Debaryomycetaceae > Hyphopichia > Hyphopichia fennica. The sequence continues at coordinate 523,428 of JAJMOB010000003.1, forward strand.
TGGGACCATCCACACACTGAAAAAAAAAAAAAAAAAATAAAGAAAGAACGAAGCTAAGTGAAAAACAAAATCATCTTTAAACAACTTATCTTTAGTATCACCATTATAGAACAGAATGTTATCTCGTGTATCCGCTCGTTCATACAGCACTGCTGCTCAATCCATCAAGGTTCTTTCCAGAGAAGCCCCAGGTAATTTATCAACTCTTTCCGTTGTTGTTAATAACGCTGGTTCAAAAAATGGTAAATCAGGTATTGCCCATTTATTATCAAAATATAATTTTTTAAATACTGAAGTTAAATCAGCTTTAAGATTTACTAGAGAAAGTGAATTATTAGGTGCATCTTATAACACCAATGTTACTAGAGATGCAATTATTTTAAATGCTTCATTTTTAAGAGAAGATTTACCATATTTTGTAGAAGCTTTTGGTAATGTTTTAACCAAAACTTCTTTTAGACCTCATGAATTAAATGAAACTGTTTTCCCAGTTGCCAGAGCTGAATATGAAGATGCCGTTAAATCAAATACTTATGTTGCCCTTGAATCTTTACATGAATTATCATTTAGAAGAGGTTATGGTAAACCATTATATTATGATGGTACTTCTAAAATTTCAGTTGAAGAAATTCAACAATACGCTTCTGAAGTTTATAATACTAGTAATATTAATTTGGTTGCCTCTGGTGTTAATCAAGAAGATTTAATTAAATTTGTTGGTGAAACTTCATTTTCAGAACTTAAAACTGGTTCTGCTACTTCTGTTTCAACTTCAACTTTTAATGGTCAAGAATCAAGAATTAGATCAAGTGGTGAAAATGTTGCCCTTATTGGTGTTCCAGTTGCTAAAGCTGATTATGCTAAATATGAAATTTTATCTGCTACTATTGGTAATTCTGTTTTAAAAGGTGTTGTTTCTCCATTATCTAAAATTCCAGGTGCTGATTCTCAATTATTCAAATACCAAGATGCTGGTTTATTTGTCATTTCTGTTTCTAACTCAGACCCTCAAGTTGTTGCTGATGGTATTAAAGCTGCTAAACAAACTGTTCAATCCGTTTCTGCTTCTCAATTATCTAAATCAGTTAAAGGTGCTGAATTACTTCTTGCTTTACAAGATTCTTTCGAATTCCCTCACGATGTTAAAGTCACCGAAGCTTCTGTTAAACAACCAGTTAAATTTGATAAATTCAATTACGTTGCCATTGGTAATACTGATGTCTTACCTTATGCTAGTGAATTATAATCATATTCTAACAATCATTCACAATCAATATCACCCCCATAAAACTATTCCCTGTGCATAATACACTCCTGATCAAATGATCACAAATTTTAAATTCAATTAACAGTAAAAGTGTAATAATAGAATTATGGATGCAAATCAAATTAAAAAAAAAAAAAAAAATTTTTACAATTTTTATTCATTTCTTTATATCATCTTGCACTTTATAAGTTTCTCCTTTTAAAAAAAGTCTCTTATAACCCTCCATTCACCATCCCCACAAATCATCCTGTTCTTCTATCTCTTATATATTTTCTCCTATATTCCTTTGTCTTTTTAAATCGTAATATATATTTATTGTAAAAATTCGTATTACTTGTAGGTCGTGCGGAGCTGCACAAAAAATTTGGTGAAAAAAAAAAAAAAAAAAAAAGTAGAAAAAAAAAAAAGAGAAAGGTAATGATGAGATATGAATTTGAAAGTTTATACATTGGTAAATCGTTTTTACTTCGAGTTCATAAATCAACCTTACTAATAATTCAATATGTCTGACGCCGAAGAAGCCTATAACGAAGGTGCTGAAAACTTTGACGATTTCGACCAACCAGATCATTTTTCAGAAGATGATTTCGCTGAACCAGCTGAAGAGGCAAACGGTGGTGACACTGAAATGAAATCAGCCGATGGTAGAACTGTTGTCAATGGTGGATTTGGTCCTGATGATTCTCAACCTCGTGTGAAAACTACCAAAGAGTTAGCGGTGCCGAAATCTGAACGTACTACTACTCCATATATGACAAAGTATGAAAAGGCCAGAATATTGGGTACCAGAGCTTTACAAATCAGTCTTAATGCTCCAGTTTTAGTTGACATTGAAGGTGAAACTGATCCTCTACAAATCTCCATGAAAGAATTATCTCAAAGAAAAATTCCTTTAGTCGTTAGAAGATATTTACCAGATGGATCTTACGAAGATTGGGGTTGTGATGAATTAATCATCGATCATTAGACATCAACAAAAAGAAAAACAATAACAACAACAAATAATAGACGACCTCACTTTTCACTTCTTCAATTAAAGAAACTACGTTAATTTTTTTTGTTAAACGTTTATCAAACCCATGCATTAGCTATAAAAAAGACATCAAAAAAATCAATTTGTACATTATCTAATTAAATAAAAAAAATCTCATTATTGTAATAATTTAACACTTTAATCGATGTAAGCATCTAACCATTTTGAAGCCATGAAAAGTTTAGTACCATCTATTTGTTCTTTAACAAATCCTTCCACTAAATTATCAAAAGTTTGTCTTGATAATCTATTATCACCCGAACCAATTTCACCCAATTGAACAGAACAACATGCTTCTTTCAACACTTCAACATCAATAACCAATTCATGATTATGTGAATCTACCAGAAATACTTTTAATGCATTATATATGGTCATTCTATCATCATATTTTTGTAGTTCTTTAGCCATTATATTTGAAAATTGAGTAAAATTCACTCCTCCTTCTTTATATTCACCATCTATTGTTAGCATCTCGGTCAATTTTGACTCATCGGGAACTTCCAACTCTAAAGTTTTGTACAATGATATCAAATCAGCTTTCGTGATACTTGAATCTCGTGAATCACCGTCGATTAAAGTGAATGCATTTCTTAATTGTGATTTTTGACCGTTCGAAAGGGTATTTAATGCTGACATGGTGTATTCTATCTAGTAAAACGATCTCTTCAACTTGAATTTATCTGATTAATATGTGATAGATACACGTAAATACTCGTTATAGATATATATATATCGTAGATACACGTTATAGCTATGTATATTGATACTTTGATCAAGCCCAATCGAAGAACTTTTGAGATTTGAAAAATCTAAACAAATACACGCATTATTTATGTGTATGTTTTTTTTTTTTTTTTTTTTTTTTTTGGCTGTTTGATTTGGCGTTTAACAATAACAACATCATCAAAAGACCGATTCTATTCAGAGTTAAGGTGGTTCAGCATTCACCAATTGTCAAAATGGATTCAAGCACACTCTATAACCAGCCGGTAGTAATAGATAATGGATCAGGTAATTTGAAGGCTGGGTTTGCAGGTGAGGATAAACCCAAATCATACGCTTCAGCTATTATTGGACGACCTAAATATCAAAAGATCATGGCTGGTTCAGCATTAACGGGTGATGACTCGAGTAAATATAAAGATGAAACATTCATTGGGAACATGGCCCAACAGAATAGAGGTTTGTTGAGTTTGAGTTATCCAATTGAACATGGGATAGTAAACAATTGGGATGATATGGAAAAATTATGGTATCACACATATGTTCATGATTTACAAACCAATTCAGAAGACCATCCATTATTGATAACCGAAGCTCCATTGAACCCAAAGATGAATAGAGATAAAATGTGTTCGATATTGTTTGAACAATTTAATATACCATGTGTTTATATATCAATACAAGCCGTGTTATCACTTTATGCATCGGGGAGGACTACTGGGGTTGTTATAGATAGTGGAGATGGAGTAAGTCATATAGTACCAGTGTACGAAGGTTTTGCATTACCAACGTCCATTAAAAGAATGGATATAGCCGGAAGAGATATCACTGAACATTTATCTTTTAATATTCGTCGTATGACTGGTGTTCTGTTAAGTAGTAGTTCAGAATTAGAAATTGTTAGACAAATTAAAGAAAAAACTTGTTTTATTTCCAAAGATCCAATTAGAGATGAAAAATTATATTCAGGTTCAGCTTATACACATTATTTAACTTCAAATTCATCGTCATCTCAGGATCTGGATTTATTTACTAGCTATAAATTACCAGATGGTCATTCACTTCAATTGGGTGTTGAAAGATTTCGATCACCAGAAATTTTATTTAATCCTCAATTGATTGGTAATGAATCACCAGGTATTCATGAACTTACATCTTTAGCAATTAATAAGACTGATCTTGATTTAAGACCTACCTTATTTCAAAATATTATCTTATCGGGTGGTAATACCCTCTTGAAAAATTTTGGAGATCGATTATTAGCAGAATTAAAATTACAACAACAAAATCAAAATGCATCAAGTATATGGACAAATCTGAATAATACTAATAATGGATCTACCAAAATGAAAGTTAAAATATATGCTCCACCAGAAAGAAAATATTCTACTTGGATTGGTGGATCAATCTTAGCTGGTTTATCGACTTTCAAAAAAATGTGGGTTACTTCACAAGAATTTGCAGAAGATCCAGAAATTGTTCATAAAAAATGTTTATAGTGTTAATCTACGTACATGCCAATATATGTGTATATATATATATTCTTTTTTTTTTTTTTTTTAATTCTTTTTTTGCATTATAATGTATAGCCTTTATTAATTAAAAAGAGTCATTAGATACAGTAATATCTATCACCAAAATCACCTAAACCGGGAACGATATATTTATCTTCATCTAGTTTTTCATCTATACCACCAGTAATGATTTTAACATCGGGATATTTTTCTTGAAATGCTTCGATCCCTTCAGGAGCTGCTAATAAGTTTAAAAAGAAAATTCTATTCATTTTAACTCCTCTACTTAATAAAACTTCAACAGCCATCATAGCACTTCCACCAGTTGCTAACATGGGATCTAATAAAAAGACATAACGATCACTAATATCTTCTGGTAATTTTTCATAAAATAATTTTGGTAAAGCAGTTTCTTCATCACGTTGAATTAAGATCTTACCAATTCTAACAGATCTACAACAATCTCTTAATCCCATTTCCATTGATTCTCCAGCACGAACAATAGAAACTCCACAAATTTTACCTAAAAATTTAGATCCTTTATATTCGTAACCTCCATGACATTTAATGATTGATTCCTCGACGGGTAATTGGTTTAAACCTTCTTCAACAAGTAATCTAATGATTCTATCGGAATAAAAAACAAAATCTCCACGTTTGGTCTGTTGATCACGAATTATTGAGTATAATCCAATTAATTGTTTGGTTTGTGGAAGTAAAATAACATTCTTCATGGTTTCGTGACTGACAGACATTTTGAAATCAAAGTTGATAGGCAGATACTAACTGTATTTAGAATAAAAGTGTATCAACACTTTCTATAATACTTTTTTTTAAAAAAAAAATTGTTTTTTCCTCCAAAATCATCTGATGAGCTGATGCTTATCTTAGATTTTATTTTAGCCGTACATCCGTACCTCAATTTTTCAATTTTAATTTTGGGTCTTCATCTTCAACAGCTAATCAAGAACTACAATATTGGTACATACTTACAGAAAGGAGCTTATAAGGTACTGAACAGGGGACTCATTTATTGAGCAAGTCTTTAAAATTTGAATTATTGGGTGTTGGATGAATGTTGTCATTTAACCAGTCTTCAACGAACTGATTTGCATCCCATTAACAAATTGGTTTCCTTTGAAATCAGCATAGAAACAAATCTTTGTCTTCCAGTTCTTATAAGCTCCTTTTTTATTTGAAATTGATATAATACAGTTTATTTTTAAAAAAAAAGTACTTAATACTCATACGACATTTTCAGAATTAGCATATGGATTATCAATTATTTCGGTACCATCAACTGGAGAAATCGTTAATAATGCAGGACCTCTGACCACCACAAATCCCAAGTGTCTAGTTTCACTTGTCAATACTGAATCATCATCAGCGTCTAAAAAAAATTGTTAGTAAGTTTCTTAGGTTTTTTTTATCTTGTTTTTTATACATACCCCTTATAGTTTCAACTACTTCTTCTAAGACCAAGTTCATTAATGAATCAAACCCTTTCAATAATCCAACGATTTCTCTACCTCCAATGAATCTAACTCTGATTTGTTGGTCTTTATATTTATTTAAATCCAAAATGGCTTCTCTCTTGGGTCCCTCCTGTTTGACGGCATTGGAGTTGTTATTGTTATTGTTATTGGAGTAATTGTTGTTATACCTTCTTCTATTATTATTGTTATTATTGTTATAGTTATTATTATGGTGATGATTATTATTATGGTGATGGTTGTTATGCTGTCTTTGCTGTACGGTCCCACATTCTGTTAGTATACAATTTTCCAGGTGAACAGTTCTATGATTGATACATACGCCTTCCATGTTGCTTGTTAGTTATATTTAGTATCCAGGTATGATAGGGAAGTCTATAAAGCTTAACAAAAATGTTCAGCGTCTGTGCTTTTTTCCTGTTTCCTGAGCGGTTTTTTTTTTTTTTTTTGGTTTTTTTTGAGTTTTTTTTTTTTTTTTTTTTTTGGTTTTTTTTGAGTTTTTTTTTTTTGTTTTTTGCTGAGTTTTTGGTGAAGCACACACAAACACATCAAAACAAATTGAAACAAATCGAACTTCCTTTATACGTGTTTTTCTTTTTAGTAAGAACAGTAATGAGTGATATAAACGTATACGTGACTTCTGACTTGACGTCTTCTGAAAGACGTATAAGTCCACAATGGGACTTACATTATTTGAAAACAAAATTAGAACTAATTACGGGGATTTCACCCCGAGATCAAATAATTCAACATTATCCAATTGCTTCATCCAATGAAAAAGTCATAATTTCAAGCAACGACAAGTATTCAAAGGAAAATGATGAGAAATTGCGAGTTTCTCAATTCAATATAGTTCCATATAGTCGACTTCATATCATTGATACCAATCCAGATTCACAATTGAATGAATTCAATGAAGAAGAAGAACAAGGAGAAGGATTTCAATTAACAGACGAAGAATACGCTAAAAGATCAAACACCGTGTTAAGGTGGAAACAAGATAATAATCTCGGAAGATTTGATCCTCAATTCGAATCGGAGAAGAAGAGAATTCTAGATGAAAACTTAAAACATTCTGAAAATATGAAAGTTGGTGATAGATGTAGAGTAATTAATATTCAAGGACAAAGATTAGGGACCGTCAAGTTCGTGGGTCAGATCAAACAATTGGATTCAGATGGGAATGTTTGGATAGGTGTTGAATTTGATGAACCTTCAGGACGTAATGATGGACTGATTGAAGGTGTCAGATATTTCGACGCTAGAAATAACCACGGTAGTTTTTTGAAACCCAAACAAGTAGAGGTGGGTGACTTCCCTGAAGAAGACCCCTTTGCCAGTGATGATGATGATGATGAATTGTAATTGTCTACTATAATATAACATCTACTATTAAATCAATGTACCAGTTGTAGTATGGCCCTCTCGTAATATTTTGCAGTTTTTTTAAGTCTACACACCCGTACCTCCCGATTTTCCCGTCGAAAGAAAAACAAAAAAAAAAAAAACAGCACTGAAAAACTTTAAGCCGAATTTATAAGCGTTAATATAGAGAAATTAACATCTGGTTTTGCCTTTTAATACTTGTGTTTTTGGATCTGATACTGCATAACCATGTTTGAATTCATTTTTAATTACGTTGAAAAGGAAAAGTTCGTCAAGGGTCTCCGTTTATTAATGGTGGTGTGCTTTTATTTAACAATGCGTCAATATTATAGTAAATGGGCTCAAGAAAAATTGATTAAACAACAAGTTGCTCAAGATGAAAGAGAATTGTCTGAAAAACCAGAAAAGGAAAGATTAGCTAAAGAAGAACATGAAGCAAATTTAAGAAAGGAAGCTGCCAGTTTTGGATGGGGTAAAAAGACAAGACAAACCGCTAAAGTTCATCAAACTCAATTAGAAGATAAGTTGGATGCTATTAGACAAAGAAACCAATCAGTTTATGATGCAGCTGATGATGAAGATATCGATGATTTATTAGAGGATTAACTTCTTTTCTTTTGTTCTCTTTCCTCAGGCATACAATTATAGTTTAAGGAACTAAATTTAATACATTACTGGGTTTGTTCTTATACAATTTTACATATACATATATATTCTTTATTTCATTAAAATTGTAATGCATTTATTTGATTGGTTCCACTCGGGTTTCGTCGGGTTTATTAAATTTTTTGTCAAGCCAGGACCGAAGACGAGTTTTAGCTAGATCCAATGACCTATTTGTTATGTCATCCGACGATAAGCTTTTAAGTTGATACTCTTTATTGTCGTATGAATCTCTCAACACTGTAGTGCCAATTATCTGTAGGGAATCGTCTTTCCCACATATTTTTACATCAATAAATCCATTGTACTTCATTGATATTAGAATCAGCTCTAATACTATCAGTGTATCTTTCGTGGTGGAAATCAACGGTATATCAATTCCACGGAGATCATAATCTGTCACCAACTTAACTACTGCTTCTTCGAGTTGTTCATCCTTTGAAATCTCTTCAAACAGGATCAGTTTGCCGATATTATCATTTATAATTGATAATAGCGATAATTGAATGAGCTTTAATAAGGCCCTCGCACCTATCACCTCGTAACTTTCTGAATCCTTCAAGTACTCCCGGTACGTTCCAAAGGAAAATAGTTCTAATGTATGAAGTATTTTGACATCATGATTTGGTATTGGCTCTGTTCCTTGCAATTGCAACGCGGCGTCGTATAATGATTCGACATACGAAAACTTAGTGGGGTCCTCCAATTCATATTGGAACTTCGTACTGTCAAATGGCATGGCTCAATGTGATTGGAAATGACGGTATACCAAAAATGCTATTGGAATGATCTAGAGTTTATCTTTGTTTAAAGTGTTTTCCTGATTTTGCTGTGTGCTTTTTTTTTTTGATCTTACGTTTACATCCGTGCACCTTATTCAAATTTTATTAAAGAAAAAAAAGAGCCAAAGAAAAAAAAAAAAAAAAAATCTTGCGAAGAGCTTCACTAAAAAAACAAAAAAAAAGTAAGAAGAGGCTAAAAAAAAAAAAAAAACTTTCATCATAAGAAGACATTAAAACATAAATCTATAGACTTCGACTAAAAGATGGCAGGTGATTCATTCTTATCGGATCCGTCAAAGAAAAGAAAGCGCTCTAGTAGAAATACTAGCACTGTCAAATCAAAATCAAATAGATCCAAATCAAACTCAAGACCTAGTGAATCGAATAAACATGATGAAGAAATATCAAGTGATTCAGATTCTGATGTTCCTAAAAAGGGACAAGATAATGAAGATGAATATGATGAAGAGAACTTATCCAGTGATGACGAATTCGCAGAAGAAAATGCTGCTGATAAAAGAAGAAGATTAGCAAAACAATACTTGGATAATTTAAAGGCTAACGAATTAGGAGATGATGATTTTGATGCTCAAGATATGGATGATGATATCGTTTCAAGACGTTTACAAATTGATGTAGCTGAGGATAAAGGTTTCATTTTCAAATTCATTGGTGACAAGATTTCTTCACAAATTGATGATATCAAATCTAATACTACCAGAATTGGATCAAAAAATTTAACAAGTTGTTCAGTAAGATATCCATACTTATTTACTGTATCCAAAGATATTGAATTGATTAAGTGGAATATATCAAAGGCAAAACCTCAAAGAATAAAGCATACAAAGGGTGGTAGTCAATTCTTTGAACTAAAATCAAATCCTCAAGCAAATCATCATTGGGATAATATTAATTGTGTTTCAACAAGTCCTGATGGTAAATATGTTGTTACCGGTGGTAATGATTCTAGATTAATTATATGGTCAAGTGAAAATTTAACGTGTCTTAAAGTTTTGGAAACCAGATCCCCAGTAAATTCAATTACTTTCCGTCGTAATACTGATCAATTATACGCAGCATGTTCTGATTTAAGAATCAGAACTTTTTCAATTAATCAATATGCTCAATTAGAAATATTATATGGTCATCAAGACAATATTACTGATATAAGTAGTTTAAGTCGTGAAACTTGTGTTTCAGTGGGGTCAAGAGATAAAACTGCCATGTTTTGGAAAATTTCTGAAGAATCAAGGCTTACATTCCGTGGTGGGGATTCTACTGAAAAAAGACATAAAAAAAGAAAGAATAAAGAAGAAGATCAAAAACAATCGGAGGAAGAAGAACCACCTTTCCATGCAGAAGGTTCCATTGATGTTGTTTCAATGTTGGATGAATCACATTTTGTTACAGGTTCTGATAATGGGAATATTGCATTATGGTCATTAGCTAAAAAGAAACCATTATTCACTCAAAGATTAGCTCATGGCTTATTACCAAAATTTAGACCAGATCAAGCAAGTGCAGAAATGAAAGATGATGAAGCCAATAGACAAATACCTGAAAGACAACCATATTGGATAACAAGTATTCATGCGGTTCCATATAGTGATTTATTTGTAAGTGGATCTTACAATGGATCTTTAAAAATCTGGAAATTAGATCAAGATGGTTTAAGAAGTTTCAAATTAATTGGGGAAATTGATAATATTAAAGGTGTTGTTGTTGATATTAAAGATGTTGAAATCAAAGATGATAAAAAAGTTATTGTTTATGCATTAATTAGTAAAGAACATAAATTTGGTAGATGGTTAGGTAAAGTGGAAGGGGCAAGAAATTGTCTTGTTAGTTTTGCATTTGATGTTTAGTTTTTAATCATGTATTTTATTGTATATTTATAAATATTACATTCATTATTTAAAAGAGAAAAAAAAAAAAAAAGAAAAAGTAAAAAAGAAAAAAGAAAAGAAAATTTATTACGTAGTTTATACCCTTGGATTCAATTAAAATGCAGCTTCATCATCAGGTTCATCATTCATGTCTTCTTCACCATCATCGAAGTATTTTTCTGCATTATAATCATCATCGTCATCGTCATCTTCATAGTCGTCTTCACCATCGTCTTCTTCGTCACCTTCTTCGTGTTGCTGACTAGTATTTGGATCAGCATCCAAAGTTTCTGCCATGTTTTTCAATTTCTCTAACATGGATTCAGTATTATTTTCAGGTTGATTGATATTAAAATCTTTCAAACCACCATCAGCTTTATATGACGATAAGGATAAGAGTTTTTTCTTTTGTTTATTAGTTATACCCATAACCGAATACAATTCTTCTGGGAATAATTCTAATTGATAAGGATGTTCCTCAATCGTACGTCCAACTTTTTTAACTTTTTTATATTTATCTGAATGTCTTTGTATTCCATCTGGACCAGTGGTTGATTGTTCGGTAGTCGGATTGGTCGATGAGCCAGTATAGAATGGTCCATTTAATAATAAGTTTGAAAAGGCAATCAGTTGCTTGGATATGGATTCTTCTGCTTCACTTAATGATCCATGAATTGGTAATAGTAGAGTAGGTTTTTCTTTTGATAAATCTGTCGATAACACATCGGAGTAATCAAGTCCAAATGGCAACAACACTTTTCCTGAACCTTTGGATCTCCAAGACATGATGCAAAGTAATTAAATATGACAATGTTATATGCTATTAAAAAAAACGAGTGATGAGTTCAAAAATTGATGTATTCGATGAGTATTCGATGAGCTGATGCACTGAGGATCTAGTTATGTTATTTCTCAAAGATTCGAGCCGTGTGCAATTATAAATACAGTCAGCAGACTAACCCTAGCTATCCAAATTGGTTGGAGCTCTTTTAAATCTATAGATTGTTAACTTAGATCATCAGCTAGTTTCATTTTTTTTTTTCAATTTTCAATTTTTTTTTTTTGTTTCAAATTTTCATTTATGTCCCGTTACACAAAACCCAGAGATACCTCGGATGTCGCGTCATGTGACTTTGACACCCTCGTAATGGTCGAAATGAGGAAAAAACAAAAAAACAATAGCTAAAAATGACCGAATGGTAAACAAACGAGACAAAAAAAAAAACAAAAAGCACAAGCTGCGCATATTAAATGAAATGTTTTGATTCAAAAATAGAAAACATGAAAGATCATTAGATTTTAATCATCTTTTCATTATAACTACGCCTTGCTTCTTGATCTCTTTCAACAGGTTATTTCATAAGCATTTACTGAAAGAAACCAACTGTCTTTATATCTTCACCACACTCTTTAATATCTAAATTTCAAGAATGTCTGAAGCGTTTGCTTATGATGAGGAAACATATGCTCCCGAAGCCGCTGATGGGACTCTAGTTATATTGGTATGTCGAGCCAAACACTTACCAAATCGACGCAAACTTGATAAGCAAAGTCCATATGTTACATTGAGAATTGGTACTACGGCTAAAAAGACCAAATCCCATTTCAGAGCTGGACAAACTCCCGAATGGACTAATGAAATAAGATTTCAATTAACTCGTGAAAGGAAACCTTTAATGAAGTTAGATGTTTTGGATGAAACTAAAAACGATCCTACACCAATTGGAGCCACGGAAATTGACTGTTCTGTGATTTTTAATGAAGAAAATAAACAGATTGATAATGATCCACTGGGTAAACAAATTGAGAAATATATTCATGATAAATGGTATGATTTAACTTTGAATGGTAGGAGAGCTGGTATGATTTACTTAGAAATGACATTTTATCCCCAAGTACCCGTTGTACCACCAAAACTTAGTTTATATTCAGATGGTGAACATCAAGTGAATTCTCCCCAATTGACACCACAAGGATCATTTTATAATCAACAACAACGTTCACCTCTAAGTCATAATTCAAGTGTATCATCTTCAGCAAAGGATTTGCCACCACCACCAAGACACCCATCTTATTCGAAGCGGAGAACTGCTGCTGATGAAGTTTTTGTCAGTAGTGAAAATTCTGCAAATTCTCCAATGGATAGAGCTCGTAAATTGCTGGCAATGTTCAAAAATAATGCAAATGGTAATGAAAATGTAATGATCAGTTCTCCACCATTAACAAATTCAAATGGTAGTAGTAAACTGCTGGAAGAAGTTTTTGTGGAAGGCGGGTCACCAAAACATAAAAAGTATACTGGGAAACTTGGTAAATTGAAAGAAAAATTTCAAACAAAAGAACCAATTACAAATCTTTGGGGTGTAAATGGACCACCAAACTTACTTGCTAGCCCAAAAGGTAGGGATAGTAATAAAAATAATAATGTTACAGTACCAGATCAACCAAGGTCGAGATCAATATCTCCATTGAGTGAATATGGAAGAGATAATCAACCTGAACATGACGTTGATAATTTCAGTCAATTAGAACGTGATGTTCAAGGTAGATCGCCATATGCTGGGAACAGATACGATATTGATGAAATGGATTATCCACCACCAATTCCACCACCCCATTCAGCAGCAAATGTCACTCCACCTCCAGTACCAAGTGATCAATATAAAAGAAGATCCCCACAACGTAAACCACCACCAACCATGTCTGAGAAATTACATAAATTATCAATGAGTGAAGCACCATTACCAGCATCATCCATACCATTTTCGGCTGATAACATTGGAATAGATGATGATGATGATTATGAGGAGTATGATTTTGATACTTCAATGCCACCACCACCGCCACCACAAAAAAGACAAGAAATTGATCCAAGATATTATGCGCCAACACCAACTGAAAATTTCAACAGGGTGAGTAGATTACAGAATGGTAATGCAAGACAGCATGATGTCAAAGTTGATTATAGAACTAGTGAAACAGGATATTTGGGTGAAGGTAAATGGAATAAACAATCCAGTCCAGCAAGATCAAGATCACCAGATGGGAAATTTTCACCACTGATATTTGACCGAATGCCAGTTAATGATGAGAATTCCGGATTCGAAAACAAACCTCATGTACCACCAAAGATTCCTCAAGGGTTAACTGAGATGGAATATTATGTTTTAGAAAAAGAGAAGTTTTTGAAAGATATCAATGGGTATAGAATATGACGGGCTAATCGTTCGTGAACATATTGATGGCAGTATATAATTATTATGGTAAATATTTAAATTTTGTAGGGTAAACAACAGTTATTTTACATAGTTATTTTAATTAAATTTATAAATTATAATCTTCAACTCCGTATATTCCGTCTTAAACCTCCTCACAAGATCAATCACCATTTCTAGATCATCAAGGCTTATTTATGGTTGGTTATGAACGAGAGAGACCCTTTTTATATGCGAAGATCTAAAAAAAAAAATTTTTTGGTATGAACGTTGATACTAAAAATACTTCAAACGGTTACACCGCCTTGATTATGATCTCAAGTCAGCCAAGATGTATATGGTCGTAAAACTGAATAGTTGCAAATTTGCAACAACTAATTATAAAGCACAGTATATTAAAATTACAAGAAAGGAAAGGGTCCTTAAATACACCAGAATAGAAAAAAACTCTTCAAATTTTATATAAGGACAAAGAGCATACAATATGAAGAGTGAAAAAAACCAAAAAATTAGCCAAAAATTTCTATGAGTCCAAGAAAGTAAAAAGGGAATATACTATTAAAAAGATATAAAAGAGAAGGTGAACAATTAAAAAACGAGTCGAATAATAAAATTAAAAATAGTTAATACAGCGTGAACAATTAAAAGACGTAAACAAAGAAGGAGTGTTTCAAAAAACGGGAAGATGTTTTCAAAGGTTGAAACCTACTGAAAGCAGTCCATTAAAATGAAATCGTAGAAGGTTCTGAAATAATGGAACAGAACTCAGATAAAGAGGAAGAAGAACAAAAAACATCAATTATAAGTGGAACTAAAATAAATTATAAATCAATCAAGACATTAAAGGGGACATAAAACGAGATTAAAGTGATAAAAGGCTGACGGAGATTAAAATGTAATCAATTCCACAAGTAAGAGTTTTTTTAATGAAACACGAAGGATTAGACTAATACAAATTGGCTTTTCTTCCTTAATCTTTTTTTCTTTTTTGATAATTTTCAAAAACATTTTCTTATATTAATCATTCTATTTCTTTTATAGAGGATATTGGAATATAAAAGAACCCCAAAATGGCTTAATAAGAAAACAAGGAAAAGCAAAAAAGCAAAAAGCAAAAAAAAAAAAAAAGGATTTTGGAAGGTATAAAAAGAGATAGAGAAAGGTATCAAGGATGGAAACAAAAACAAAAACAAAAAAAGAGAATTCGACTTTTGGACTCACAAGAGAAATTTTTGGAAAGAGAAGGGAGCTTCACAAGATTAGATCAAAGCAAAGACGGCAGCACCGACCAAACCCAAAGCGACACCATTTTTGGCGGCACCGGCGGCAGAAGAAGAGGCGGCTTTTCTTTTAATGGAAGCGGTGGTTGATTCTTCAGCAGCAGAGGAGTGGGCGATGGTGGTTGGGGTATAGGTAGCTTTAGAAGTAACTTTAGCGGAGTGGTGAGTTGAAGAGGAAGTGTTTGAGTATAAGGTTGAGGTATTATAGTAAGCGGCGGTTGAAGAAGCAATTGAAGAGGAAGGAGCAACTGAAGAAGAAGAAGAATTAGCAGAAGCAACGGCTAATAAACCTTTGAAACCAGTTAAGGAAGGAGAAGCGGTAGCACTAGCTTCAGAAGCAGAAGAAGCAGCGGCGGCAGCAGAAGCAACGGAAGCGGCAGAATTAGCTGAGGCGACAGAGGCAGCAGAGGCGACACTAGCTTCAGAAGCAGCATAAGCTTCAGAAGCTACTGAAGCAGAAGCAACAGAGGCAGAAGCGACTGAAGCGAAGTAAGCTACAGAAGCATCAGAGGCAGAAGCAGCACTAGCGGCTTCAACACTAGCTTCAGAAGCAGAAGCAGCACTGGCGGCTTCAGCACTGGCTTCAGAGACTGAAGCAGCACTAGCGGCTTCAACACTGGCTTCAGAAGCAGAAGCGGCAGAAATGGAGGCAACGCTTAAAGAAGAAGATTCTTGAGGAGTCAACAAAGTTTTGGTGATGGTGATGGTTGAAGTAGAGGTAGTATCATCAGCTTTTGAAACTGAGGCCAAGGCCAATAAGATGAAGGGAGTAACTGATTTGAATAACATTGCAAAATTAAAAATTAACGAAAGACGAGTGATATTATTACTTTTTTTCAGATAAAAGAGTGTACGAGTGGGAAAAGAATAGTAAGACGACTATATGGTAACGTTAAGCACGAAGTAGTTTTAAAGGAGAGACTAGGGTGAGGGCGTAATTTAACGAAAGTAATAGATGAAGAAGAAGAAGAAGAAGAAGTAGAAGCTAAAGAGTAAACATGAATAAATGGGAAGCAGGGAGTATAAGAGGGAAAGAAAAAAAAATAACATACACATCAAAAAAATCAACAACCAAAAAAAAAAAAAAGAAAAACAAATTCAAAACCACAACACAACGTACATCAATTTCTTAGTATTTGAATTTAAAGATTCTATTGAATAGAAGTATGTTTCACACAATGGTGGCAGTCTACAATGACAATTTCTTTTTCCATACGGTATTATGTATTATGTCCCATACTCATACTCATACTCATACTCCCAATGGATTACTTACCATTTTCAATAAGAACAACAACAACGACAAGAGCATTACATTGTCAGACAATAGCGGTGGTTGGAAGGTGAAACATTTTGTACTTCTATTCAAATCATTACAAGAAGAAATTAAGTTGAATGGGACTCAAATCACGGTATTATTTCAAAAATTATTCAGTAACAAAAATTTGAGTTAATTTTGTGGATTAGCCGTTTGTGTGTGTCGGGGACCCAAAGAGGGCCATTGCGGAGTGCACACAGCCAAGAAGCGTGTACTAAAAAAGCATAATGGCCGTGTGCAGGACATTCATGACAATAAACGGGAAACACGATTTCCCGATCGGGCCACGAGAACAATACATCAACAACTGCACGCCGGTAGTGTCCGTAACCAGAATAATAGACGATGAGGGACTAAAAAAGCGTACCAGTGGAATTAATGGGAAATTTCGTGTTTTATTATACTCCAGAGCAATCACTGGGATGGGATGAGTAGGATGATGGAGTATGATGGAGTATGGGTACAACACAGTACAACCCAGTACGTAGTAAAGGGTACCACACAGGGTACTCAGTAGCAAAACTTGGGTGCTCGTCTAAACTCATAAACTTATAGCAAAGCCTGCATACGCTTTTTACACAGTTTGATTAGATAATTAGCTAATTAGCTAATTAAATGGAATGTAGACGGCTTCGGTATTTACACGAGATCAACTGCAGTGATCATATACTAGTGATAAGGGCTACTCATTTGTCGTATATCCCTCATGTATGTACCTGAACATGTCTTTTCAATTTTCCCACTCCCACGTTCCACAGTTAGACGATTGATCACAAGATCAAACAAAAATGTGTCAGAAGTCTTAATGGAGTCTCACGGGACTATTCCGTGGTGTAGAACTAGATTGACAGATTTCCATGCCAGTAAATGTCAGTCACTAGATTGTCAATAGATTATCAGTTGTCACTAGATTGTCAGTTGTCAGTGGATTGTCACTAGATTGTCAGTTTGTCAGTATGATTGCTAGTATGACTGCTAGTATGACTTTCATTGTCGGGATGACACAAGGGTTTGACCAATAGTATCCCGTATAGCCCTGGTGCTTTTAATCGTCAGACAGGGCTGCACCCAGTATTGGTCGTATCAAAATCAGTGCTCTTAGTTCTATTATGTGACTCTTACTCTTAATTCTGTCTCTTACTTCTGTCTCTGCTGTCACTTCTGTTGTCACTTACTTCAATTATGAGTCTCTTAGTTCCGTTATGTAACCTTTAGCTACTACACATCTTACTGTTTATGGAAAAATTGCTCAACTCTAATCATTTTGTCATTATGGTTCACTGGTTGCTGCAAAAGCATATACTGAAAGAAATATCTAAACTAAACACCCATACACCATAAGCCACTTATTTTGGTGTATGGGTCTATATAATGCACGTGACACCTGGGTTCTCCCGCACACGACTTTTGATCAATTTTTCACTTTTTCTTTTACTTTTTTTTTTCTTTTTTTTCAGTTTTCAACTAACCTTCTCTTCTACCCTAATACATCTTAACAATACATTTATCCAAGTCATGTATCAGTCATCTATTCGTAGGTTTGCTACAACCAAACCAGCGACCAACTCCAGTTTGACTTTGAGAAACATTCCCTACGTATCTCAACCAAGAAATAAATATAATGCAAAGAAATCAACTTTCAATTTTAAACCCCATCCAAATTTAAATCAAGGTCTTATACATAATCCATCACAATCAGCACCTAACTTAAAGAAAACTCCAAAAGCTTTCTTGCCACCAAATGACCCTAGACATTCTATATTATCAAATAGTCCACACCATAAAACATATTCAAGTACAGAATTAAATGATATGCCATTAATTCAAGGATATTCAAAAGATAAAAATTATGAAATAACTCCTGATATAGCTAGAAAAATAGTTGAATTAAGAGCCAGTGATCCAATTAAATGGACCATTTCAGCACTTGCTAAAGAATTCAAATTACCCCAACATAAGGTTAATGTAGTTAGTGGATCAAATAAATATAAGAATGAATACTTGGAACGAGAATTACAAGAACAAAAATTGAATTGGCATGATCATAAATTACAAGCCAGACTTGATAGACAAAAGAGAAGTCAATTATGGTTAAGAAATGAATATTAATTAATCTTACTACGGGCCAGAGAGAGTAATGAATTTTTGTATATAGGTTTTGTATATAGGTTATGTATATATGATACTAATTTAATTGTTTTTTTAATTCAATTTTTAATTCATCATTAATTAAATCATCTAAATTTTCTAAATTTGATTGAATATTAATTTTAAAATTTATAATA
Organism: Hyphopichia fennica; assembly: GCA_030444945.1. NCBI lineage: Eukaryota > Fungi > Ascomycota > Pichiomycetes > Serinales > Debaryomycetaceae > Hyphopichia > Hyphopichia fennica. The sequence continues at coordinate 542,276 of JAJMOB010000003.1, forward strand.
TATTCAATAATTTTTTGAATTTTATCATGTAATAAAGATTTTTGTTTAAAAATTTCATGATTTAATTCATCAAATTCAATTGATAAATTTTGTAAATTATTTTCAATTTCAATAAATCCTTGATTAGTATTAATTTTGATTGATCTTAATTCTCGATCTAATTTTTCAATTTGCAGTGAATAAGCAGTTGTATCACTAATCATTGTTTCATAAATTTCATCATAAGTTACTTTATTAGCATTTAATTTAGCTTCTAAATTTTCAACTTGTTCACGTTGTTCTAATATAGTTTCTGATATTAAATCACCTTGTTCTTGTAATTTAATTGAATCATCTTGATCTTGATGAATTTTTGTATTTAATTGAGATCTAAATTTTAATAATTCAATTTTTTCATCTTTTAAAATTTTATTTATAATATCAGATGGTTTAAAACTTTGATTAAAATCATTATTTAAAATTTCTTGATTTAAAACAATTTCAAATTTATAATTGGATGATGGAATTTTATAAATTGTATTATTATATTGTTTAATGAAATTATCTAAACTTTGCCAATTTTTATTTAATTCAATATCTTTTGATTGTAATTTATTTTTTAATTCTTCAAATTTATTACCAATTAAATCAATTGATTTCAGTAATTTATCTCTTTCATTATTTAAATTATCAATATCATTTATTGTAAAACCTTTTGAAATTAATTTTGATTCAATTTCTAATTTTTCATTACCAAGATTTTTTAAATCTTCTTCACAATTATTAATTTCAATTTGAATTTTATTTAAAATTTCCAGCCATTTCAGTTTTCTAGATTCCATTGTTTCTAAATATGCTTGAAATTTAATTAAATCACTTTCTAAAGCTTTTGATTTTTCTTCACCATTTTTTAATTCATCAATTTTTGAATTTAATTCTTCATATTTGGTTAATAATTCTTGATTATTTATATTAAGATTATCAATGATTCCAATTAATTTATCATTTGCTTCTTGTAAATCTTGATTCATTTGATTAGCAGTACTAGATAAATCTTCTTGATTAATATATAATTGATAAGCTTTAGTAGTATTTTTAACATAAATAATATCAATTGGATCATCAGGTAACATTAATTCATCATCATTTAAACTTAAAAAGGATAAATTCACTTTTACTAACCAATATAACATTCCCAAGATAGCAGGCCAATTAGAACCTCCTACTGCAGTAATTTGTGAACGATTTATACCATCTAAATAAGGATAATTTAACATTTTTAATACATTAGTGACTTCGGTTTGAATTGATTTGGTGAATTTATAATTAGGATCAATTTTACCGTATAAGAATTGAAATATTAGTACAAAATCTTTTTGAGTTGGTTGTCTTAATGTTCTGGCCGTTAAGGCATGATTCATTTCTAGTTCAAATTTATTCTTGGAAAGAAAATCATAGATCTCTTGTTGGATAAGTGATTGGTAGTTCTTATCTCTTAGTGGACGAGGATCTGTTCTATAACCCGACAGTGGTAATTGTGATGGTTGTTGCTGTTGTTGTTGTTGTTGTTGTGACTGCTGGGACTGCTGTGATTGTGGTGGTGCTGGTACTACTGGTTGATGTTGTTGTGATGAGGGGATATTCTGGGATGATTGAGACGATGGAATATTCTGTGATGATTGCGGGTGTTGGAAGATCGAGCTACGTCTTCTCTTATTACCATTTGCAGGAGTAGATAGTAGAAATGATCTTCTCTTAGTAGCACTTGAGCCGTTGTTGTTAGTGTTGTTACTGTTATTGTTATTGTTATTGTTGTTATTGGCATTGATAATCGAGTCAAAGAGTCCACTTGATCGAAGGGGTCCACCAAGAAGACTGGAGCGGGTGGCACCAGCCATCGAGAGCCGTTTACTGGTTCTCCGAACTGACGACAATAGTGGAGTATCTGAATTCATGATCTATGGAGAAGAGCTGACTTCCCTTTTTTTATACAGGATAATGATATAATGAACTGCGAGGTAGGGGTAGTGGATTATCTAATGAATAAATTGAAAGTCCAACGAAACACGTATGATCCAACCTGGTGTGTGGTGTGTCTGGTGGTGTCTGGTGGTGTCTGGTGGTGTCTGGTGGTGTCTGGTGGTGTGTGGTGGTGTGTAGTATATGGAGTACAGTTCCCTGGAGTAATTGGAAGTAATTGGTTATTGATCTTTTTTGAAGTCTTTGGCGTCTATTTTGTTTTTTTTGTTTTTGTTTTTGTTTTTTTTTTCCCTGTTTTTTTTTTTTTTTTTGATTCTTTTTGTGTAATTTCTCATATATTGGTAGAGACACGGTGATTTACTGGTGTACGGAGGTTGTTGTTTTTAAATCCGGTGGTATAACTCCGAGATGGACTTTGAAATTCCGGCCACAAAAATACTGTCTAATTTTACGTTGGCAGGGGACCCTCATCGAATTTAATATTTAGTACTTGAGATAAAGCTGTAATATAAGATATAGTCCTTTTAGTAATTAAAGAATTGTTGCAAATATGCAGTATGAAGAGTCATTCATCTCAGAGCAGATTAATCAGTGAGAGACTAAGAGTAAAAGCTAAAGACTAAGACTAAAGTCAAAGAGCAAAGTCAAAGAGTAGAAGTCAAAAAGTAAAGTTTATTGTTTTATGGTTTGTAAATTATAAAGCTCATTAGTTATAGACATTAACCCAACAAGAGCAACAACACATCCCCGCTAAATCCACCTGAAACATCTAAGCGTTCAAGTTTTAGCTTAGCCTAAAGGCCAGCTTAATGGCCAATGGCCAGCTTAACGATGCGAGTGAGGGTCCCGTTCCCATTCGTATCCAGTTCGTATTAGATATTCATCTGCTTGATCGTCCTTACGACCCCAGGTCATCGTATGGTTCTTGCACTTGTTGGTTAATTCAATTGTCTAATTGTCCA
>JAJMOB010000003.1:545296-577256 GCA_030444945.1 Hyphopichia fennica
AGTGAGGGTCCCGTTCCCATTCGTATCCAGTTCGTATTAGATATTCATCTGCTTGATCGTCCTTACGACCCCAGGTCATCGTATGGTTCTTGCACTTGTTGGTTAATTCAATTGTCTAATTGTCCAGTTGTCTGACATTGTTAACAAACAAATTTTCAACCAAAAAAAGCCAAACTGAAAACAACGAAAAAGAAAAAAAAAAAAAAAAAAAAAAAAAAAAAAAAAAAAAAAAAAAAAAAAAAAAAAAAAAAAAAAAAAAAAAAAAAAAAAAAAAAAAAAAAAAAAAAAAAAAAAAAAAAAAAAAAAAAAAAACAAAAAAAAAAAAAAAAAAAAAAAAAAAAAAAAAAAAAAAAAAAAAAACACAGCGAAAAACAAAAAAAAAACAACGAAAAAAAAACAAAAATAAACAGAAAAAAACCAAAATAAACAGAAGAAATAGAAAAAAAGAACAAAAAGTCAACTAAAACTAAAAATTTAATTAAACTTTTAATACATCTTTTTCTATTAATTCATTAAACTTTTCTAATTACTACACCTCAAACGGTATATTGCACTCCAAGGACCCCTCCTCCATCTTTTGTTTGTTCTCATATCAACTCCAAACACAACCCTTCCACCCTAAACCGGCAGCTGCCCCTTCCTTTTCCCAGTCCCCCCCCCCCCCCTTCCTTCCTTCCTTCCTTCATTCTTTATTCTTTTAGTTCGTGTTTTTTCAACCAGGGAAATCACATTCTCTTATAAAAACCTTTCAAATATTCTCCGTTTTTTTCCCCCAATTTGAAATTCATTCTTTCCTTAATAAAATGAGTAGTGGTAAACCAACAACTCCAATATCGCTGCCAAAAATCCCTAAAGCTGTCAAGTTAAACCCTCCTTCAACTCCACCTTCTAAAACAAGAACAAAACGTTTACTGGGTGCTTATCTAAAGACTCCTGATCAAAATAATGAATCGGTTCCATTTTCTCCTTCTTTGAAAAGATCTAGTAGTGGTTCTTTTAAATCTCCTGATTATAAATTTAATTCTAATAGTACTAATAATAATAGTAGTAGTACCACCAACAATAATGAAGGAGTTCCTTCTCCTTACTCGTCTAACTTATTGAAAACTCCAAGACATACCGGGTACGATTCGGATGATGATAATCGAACCAAATTTCAAAAAACTCCTCAATATTTTAGTCCCGGTAAAACATTATTTAGTGAAGAAAGTAATAGTAAAGAAGATTTAAATGAAATTAGTTCTCAACTTAAAAATAGATTGAGTTCTGCTTTAGGTAAATTACAACAAAATCAAAATGATTCAAATCAAATTAAAGAAAGACCAACTTCTCTAACTTTTACCGATTTATCATTTACAAATAATTCGGAATCATCTCCTACTAAAAAATTAAAATCTTCAACCAATAATGAAAAATGGTCTCCCTCATTATCAGTTCAAAAAGCTAATTTAAATTTACAAACTTTACAAAGATCTCCTCTACCAAAAAGTTCACCAACTTTTACTCAATACTCAAAATTTGATGGGGCTCGTCAAACTTTATTTCAAGAAACTACTATACCAACAAATCAATTAAGAAATCCTCCTGGTACTTTAAAACAATCTCCTATACTAAGTACTGATCATGATCATGATCATGATCAGGAAAGAATTAGTATGCCTTCTCCAGATGAAGAATCAAGTGCTCAAAATGCTTTGTTGGCCGCTTTATCAAGACAACAAAGACGTAAATCAAGAACTTCATTTAGTTCAAGTTCAACAAGTCCAAAAAGAAAATCTATACAATCTTTAAATGAACCAGCTATAATAGTTCCTAATGCCCAACCAAATACTCCTCAACATCATCCCGTTAAACTCCCGTCACTCAATGTTGCTTTAAAATCAAGAGAAACAATTTCAACTCCTAATACAACAAATAATAGTACCAATAATACTCCTTCCAATAATTTAAATAATGAACAAGATGCTGTATTATCTCTAATGTCTCTATCTTCTCCTCAATCGATTAAATTCAACCATAGTCGTAATCAAAGTCTCAATGGTAACTCACCCCCGGGATCTTCAAGATCTTCTTCGGCTGTCAATACGGCCTTGACAAGTCCTCAACAACATCATCCTCCTCCCACTTTACCTCCCATCACTGGGTTAATCCACGGGGCTACTAGAAGAACAACCCAGGTTATCGATGACAATGACGCTACTGATATTGAAGAAGAAGGTACCGATGATGATCATGATACTACCATATAGTACCAGTTGGCTCTCGGATGACTCTTTGGATTCTTTCACATGAAAAAGACAATCAATATCAAAACATATTTGTATTTTACTATTTATTGAATGACAGTAACGAACTTTACACTGTTTTTTTTTTTTTTTTTTTTTTTGCATTTCTTTTTTTTTTCAACTTACACTTATAACGATATATAGAATATAGAAATTTGAATTTTAAAAGTGGAAGTACTTTGTGTATTTTAAAACTAGATATTTATACTAACTGGTGTCATTAAATCTTTTCATCGTTATCAAACTTAGACAGCCGAGCAATCTTTGATAATCTAATACTTTCTTTGACTGGATTACTAGTTTCAAACATTTTTTCAATTTCTTCAAGAGTCAAGGCACTAGTTTCAACAAAGAAGAAGTAAATGACAATTAATTGAACTAGATCCCAAAATACAAAGAATACGTAGTACCAATATTTAATATTTTCCATTGCCACTGGTGCTGAATACAAATTAACAAATGAAGCAACATTAGAAATGAAAAAGTAAAGAACCATACCTCTAACTCTCATATCATTTGACATAACTTCAGTTGGATAAATTGGTTGAATTGAAGTAAATGCAAATGCGAAAAAAATGGTACTAAAAATATAAATAAATGCAATACCAGCAGCTGAAGCCAGTTTATTATTTGGATCATCTTGAAAAAATTTTGAACTAACAGCAAGTCCAATGAAACAAAGTATAAATCCAATATTAGCATAAATTAATATAACTCTTCTTGGAATTTTATCACGTAATAAACCACCTCCAATTGCAAATATAAGACATAATATATTATTAATACCACTTAATAATAATCTTGTAGTAGCATTTTCAATACCCATTTGTAAAAATAAAGTTGTAATATAATAAGTAATAACTTGATTACCACTAAATTGATTAAACCAAGACCAACATAAAACGATAAAAGATTTTTTACGATTAGCTCTTGAATTAACAAAAACTCTAAAATCTAAATAATCTTTTGGTTTTAAAAATCCATTAATTTCAAATGATCTTTCAATTTGTTGAAGTTCTGCTTGTACAACTGGATGATTTGGATCACCATTTGCATGAAATTTAATAATTATTTCACGAGCTTTTTCTTTTTTACCCTTTGCATATAACCAACGAGGACTTTCTGGGAAAGTATAAATGAATATTAATACAATTCCAGGACATAAAAGTTGTAACCAAAGGGCAATTTTAAAAGAATTAGGAGTACCAGCATAATGAATAGAAGTACCATACATTGCCCAAGTAGCAATGATTGAACCAAGATAATAACAAGTATTTAAAACACCAATCAAAAATCCTAAATCGGGTGGAATCATTTCAACCATATAAACTGGAGCTGCCAGAAGGGCAATGGTTGAAAAAAATGATACAAAAAATCTACCAGCGATAAAAGCATTATGATTTGCAGTGGCTGACATTACAATTGTAAATATAACTACTCCAATTAATCCAATGGTCATTGTTTTAACCCTTCCAATTGAATCTGATAACCAAAGGAAAGCTACCGAACAGATTGCACCAGCAGAATAGATTGAAAATACTAAACCAGTACCATCAGCACTACCACGTAAGTTATAATAATCCTGATATTCATCTAAAGTATTAATACTAGTCATTAAACTACCATCAAATCCATTCATGGTAGATCCAAGAAACAAACAAAAACATATCAAATAAATATGAAATCTGGTTCTGGTCCATTTATTTATTGGATGAGTTCTAACAATTTGTTTCAAAGAAATTTCTGGCTCATCAACATCTAATGGGGCCAATACCGGTAAACCAGCTGAATCTAATGGGAGTGCTGCATCTTCCCGATGTTCAATTTCTGCCTTACCAACTTTTTCTGATGGAATATCATGAAGTGAGGACTCCTTTATTGATGAAGAGGAAGAACTCATTATGAATCTAATACTTACCAGAGATAAACTAAAGTATAATAAAAGAAATCTCTTGAAATTAAAATTAAAGTTAAAAAAAAAGTAGGTAAAGAAAAGAAATAGGGATTATAGGAATTTAATCGTTATTTATATACTTAATTTGAGGATCCAGTTTTGAAATTAGTATGGACCTCTCCTCCACTTTGTTCTTTTCCTAAAATAACAATTAGTCCCCACAATTTGATACTACAAAACAATGAATCGTGATCAATATACGAGGTATTAACTCCAACCATCCAACATCATCACCATCACCCATAAGAATAACTAAAGCCACCAGATTGCTTCGGAGAACTTACCCCAGAAAAAGGTGCTCCCATCAGACCTATCACATCTTCGAGTGAACGTATCACATCTTCGAGTGAACGTATCACACTGGGCCAAAAAGAGGCTACTTTCCCGAACTATAAAATTGCAAAAAGACCAACAAAGCAATTTTAACCAACAAAGTTTTAATTTCGACCTGACCTGACCATAAACTACGCTAACTTATGAGCTCCAGCAGTCTTCAAGAATTAAGCTAATTATAACCAACCATGGAAATAGGTACGAAGGGCATGGGTTCAGGGGACGGTTTACGCCGTGTGGGCACAGGTTTGCCTCGATTTTTGTCATTATTTTTACTTGTTTGGTGTTTGTTTTGTTAGGAGTGTTTGTTTTGTGGGGAGAAAACAATCAAACCAAAAAAAAAAAAAAGAAACCTGGTCAGGCTCTCTGTGGACAGGAAAATCGCTGAATAAGGCAAGTACCCCGGATAATACGAACAAGTGGGGTGAAACACGCAGATTTACTTTGGTGGAGTTATGGAAGAGGTTTGATCATTTCTGGGACTGGGGGTCTTGCCAAGGGTTTTTTTTTTTGGTTGGTTGTAAACTTGGTTAATGTTAGAACATGTCCTAATTCTGAAAACTCCTCGATTGTGATACTCGAATGTGATGTATAACTCCTGGAATGTGATAGGTATTCTCTTGTAATGTGATAGGTATCTCTTGTAATGTGACAGGTATCTTTTTCAATGTAATGTTTAACGGCCTGGCTGAGGTACGTACCAAAATAATTTATAAGGTACCGAATCTCAAAAGCAAGACGTAACACCACCTAAACGACCTGTCAGCCTCCTGGTTATTATTTTAGCGATGTATTTTGAAGGCGTGCTTCCCTACCGATATTATTTTAAAGGATCGAGGGCTTTTAAGAAGTTCGGTCTTGTTGCTTTGAAAAAAAAATAAAATTTTAAATTAAACTAGAGTATGCTGGTGGTGTTGTGTCGCTTTCGCTTCGCTTTTCGTTTTTTGGAGCATAAGGAGAACAAGAGAACAAAAGCGAGAAAAAAAAAAAAAAAAGAGCAAAAAAACATTATCTTAAAAGTAACCCCGCGAAAAATCCCATTATCAGCTATCTACTACTTCTTCTTTAGCTTATCTTCAACACAATGACATCAACGGTGATCAAAGATTGGTGGTATCGCAGCCATGGTTCTTCGAAAGTCTCAGAATGGAAGAAAGCTTCTTCGGATACCTATGGGAATCAAATACACTTGGACTTGTTGCGCAACAACGAGATAGCTGACCCTTTTATAGATGATAACGAAAAAAAGGTACAATGGGTTGGAAAACTCGATTGGGAATACAAGACGTCTTTGCCACCATCAAATAACGATAGAACTTTGGTTTTTGAAGGTTTGGATACTTTTGCTGATATTTACATCAATGGTGATTTGCAATTGTCAACTGATAACATGTTTCTTAAATATTCTTTGGAAGTTCCATCTGAAAAAAGTGAACTATCGATTTATTTTAAAAGTCCTCTTCATCAGTCCCGTTTACTCGAACAAAAACACGGGAAATTCTTCTGCTCTAATGGAGAAACTTCTCGTGTACATAGCCGTAAAGCTCAATTTCATTATGGTTGGGATTGGGGGCCATTGTTATTGACTTGTGGTCCTTGGAGACCGGTAAAATTGATTGAACATGAGGTAGCCCATTTAAAAGACTTGAAACTCGATCATCAATTCGTTGATCAAGCAGTTGAGTTGGATACATTCTTCACCGTTAGTGGATATAATGACTATGAAATCTTATTTCAGGATTTACTGTTTGAATACATTGTTAAAGACCCTGATGGAGAAATTGTTCACAAATTTAGTAGTCCTGTTTATCAATCAGGCCCTGTTCAACTTAATCTGATCACAATTGATACCCCCAAGTTATGGTGGCCTATAAATTATGGGCCTCAGGATTTCTATGATATTGAACTTAATCTTATTCACCAACACCAAATTATTCACACACTAGCTCAAAAATTAGGAATTCGTAAAAGCCAGTTGATTCAAGAACCAGTAGCCAATCAACCTGGTAAATCCTTTTATTTCTCTATCAATGATACTCCAATCTTTGCTCAAGGTTGTAATTGGATCCCACTGCATTCATTTCATAGTGCCACTGATAAAAAACATTATGAAGATTGGATCTCAATAATAAAGAATGGGAATTTCAACCTCATAAGAGTATGGGGTGGTGGTATCTGGGAGCCAGATTGGTTTTATGAACTTTGTGATCAAAATGGTATACTTGTTTGGCACGATTTTATGTTTGCATGCGCCATGTATCCTGCTTATGACTCCTTTTTAACCAGTATTAAAAAGGAAGCTACTCAACAATTGAAAAGATTGAAGAAACACCCAAGTATAGTATTGTATGCTGGTAATAACGAGGATTATCAAATTGCCGAACAATTAAAACTAGATGATTTCCCAGCAAGGGTAATATATGAGAAGATTTTACCTCAATTGGTAGAGCAACACGTTGGATCTACCCAAGTGGCTTATCATTTCAGCTCACCCTATAGTCCTTCTGACCTGGGTTATATTCCTACTACGGACCCTACAATAGGAGATATCCATCAATGGAATGTGTGGCATGGGACTCAAGAACCATACCAGGATTGGGATAAACTTGCTGGTAGATTTGTGCTGGAGTTTGGAATGTTAGCCTTCCCTGATCTCAGAACTGTCAAGAAATATATTACAAAAGAACAGTATCCCCAACTGTCAATAATGGATATTCATAATAAAGCCCTTGGGTTTGAACGTAGATTGGCGTTATACGTAATGGAAAATGTTCGCGTTAATTCTATGGATTTAGAATCATGGATTTATATTACTCAATTTATTCAAAGTGAATGTTTATCCATGGCTTATAGATATTGGAGACGAAATTGGGGATCTAATGGATCCAGAAGTTGCGGGGGTGCTATAGTTTGGCAAATAAATGATTGTTGGCCAGTGACTTCATGGAGTATTGTTGATTATGACAAGGTGCCTAAATTAGCCTATTACGCAATCAAAAGAGAATGTCAGTCGATTGTAGGGGGTATAAAACGTACGAGTGAGGTCTTAACTGAAGATGACGATCCACCTGATTTACCTCAACAAACACCTTTACATGATTTTACACCCCGTCGGTACTATATTGATGGTTGGGGTAGTAATTCTACTTTGAAAGATAAAATAGTTAAAGTTCAAATTGATATATATAATTCATGGAAATTACGTAAATCATTTACTGATAAGGTGACTTTACTTTCTAATTCAACCACAGAATTCTTATCAAAGTATGATTTAAATGACTGGAATGATGTTGCGGTAGTTACATTATTTGATGAAAATGATAATTTGATTCATCAAACTAGTGATTGGCCCCAACCATTAAAATACTTAGAATGGCCACAAGATACTAAGATTCAATACAAACTTCACAAAATCAATAAAGGTAAGTGGGAAGTTGAAGTATCTACAAACAAACCAGTCAAGGGAGTGACAATTCAAATCAATAACGATTCATCTTATCATTACAGTGATAATGGCTTTGACTTATTTCCAAACTTTAGTCAAAAGATAATCATTACTCAAAATGAAAACAATAGTTTAGATGACGCTAAATTCAGTATGAACAATATTAGACCCTTACCTTTAAAAATTGTATATCTCAAATAATCTTATAATCAAAAAAATTTATCTTGTTTTGAACAAAATGAAAAAATTGCAGCCAATTGTAGTACTGGTTGATGTCAGCCAACTCAGTAGAAGCCAAAAGAAATTTCTTTTTCCTCTCCCTGGTTACAGGTCACATGTCGCAAAGTGATCTATCATAGTGGCTCTTGCGATATAACAAAGCAAAAAAAAGTTTCAATGTGATACATCATTTACCGGTATCGGAACGAGCAATTTATGAGCGGGGTTTGGTATGAGGGTAGTGTATTTGTGTCCAAAAGGTCGTGCTAAAGTGTTCAAAATTCTTAAGTACCCGCCATTAAACACTTAAAGTAGTTAACAAAACCTGTGAAGCTTAGTAATTTGTTTTCTTAAGTATGAACCTCAAATAGAGAAAAGAAAAGAAAAGAAAAAAAAAAAAAAAAATTTTATCGTATCATCAGAGATTAAAATAATCACGTAATATTTATATAGCTATACCATTTTCTTCTTATCCATATATATATACTTGCTAGAGTTCTTTTTCATTTATACTACCCTATCGTTTATCGTTGACCCAAGACTTTTAAGTTCCCGCCCTTAAGTTCATTTACATATACAGGTAGCTAACCAAAATCAATACAAAGCACAACATGAACGTGTTGTTACTTTTCCATCCAACAGTTGTCACTGATGAGGCAGCAGTTGTGGATTACAAGTCAAAAGTGATATCCCAATTCCCGACAAATGTGTCTGTCAATCAACATATAATCGATCGAGTGGCGAGTGGGGCTGTTGAATTACCCGATGACCATTATGATCAAATAATTTATATCAATCCAAATGAAGGAGATGAAAATAGACAAGTACCACTGCTGACTATGTCTAAATTATTTACTTCATTACATCATGATGGTAAAATCAGTGGTGATTTACCAAAAGACCAGGATTTGGATGTTATTATGAATGGTTTTATATTAATTGAAAATAATAGTATTTGGTTAAAACCAAGACCAATTGAAACTGTTTCAATTCCTTTAAAGAAAAGAGATAGTGGTAAGAATGAAGGAAAGAAATTACCAATGTTCAAAAAACTTTCCTCAAATGAAGGTAAGAAATTACCTACATTCAAAAAAATATCATCACCATCAGTTGATTCAAGTTCATCTGAATCACCAACATTCAATAGATTGTCTCCTCAATCACAATCCAATAAATTAGCAAGCAGCAATGGAGTTATTGGATTAACAGATACTTCAGCTTCAAATAGTGATGAGGATAGTGAAGAAAGTCCATCAATGAAGCGTAAACTAGCAGAAACTAAATTAACTTATTTCAGTGATTCTGAGGGTGAAGTTGATGAAGATGACGATGATGATGATGATGATGATAATCGTGCACAAGATTTGATAAATGAAAATGAATTGATTAATGAACTGGCCAAATTAGGAATTAATTTGATTGTTCCTAAGAAATGTGAATTACCAAATGGTAAAAAGAGAAGAAAGGCTTGTAAAGATTGTACTTGTGGATTAAAAGAACAAGAAGAAAGTGAAGAATTAAAACAAAGATCTTTACAAGATACTATACTAGGTTCAATGGCTCAACTGGCTACTTTAGAAGCAATTAAGATTGAAGAAAAATTAAAGAAACAACAAGAACAACAAAAGAAAAATCCTGTTAAATTTACTGAAGAAGATTTAACGGAAATTGATTTCACCATTCAGGGTAAAACTGGTGGTTGTGGATCGTGTTCTTTAGGTGATGCATTCAGATGTGATGGATGTCCATTCTTGGGTTTACCACCATTCAAACCAGGGGAAGTTGTTACTATTGATAGTTTTGGTGAAGATATTTAATTGAAGTTGTTACTATTGATAGTTTTGGTGAAGATATTTAATTCTTTTGCATCTGTGCATACTATTTCAATTCATTAAATCTTTTTTACAACGCTGTATACTCTGCATTTAAAAAAACGAAAAAAGTTTGGTCATTTTTACTGGTACGATTATTTATTATTATGTATTTCTTATTTATTTATTTATTTATTATCATTATTGTGCTCTTTGTAGACGTAATTGCAGTTGACTTTTTTGCAAGTTTGGTTTCAAGTACACCCAAGTATGTCTTATTCATTACTCAGATGTGACGAGAGTCTGTATCCGTAATTGGGCCTTAGATTTATAGCAATCAGCCATGGTAGTGATTAGTGATTGTGGATTGATAATTGCAACTAAATCTTCTTACGAAATTGCAACTAAATCTTCTTACGAAATTGCAACTAAATCTTCTTACATTGCAATAGGTGGTTAACCATGGCGTATTAAAACAACGAAATTGCAAAGATTGACCAAAATTGCAACACAACGTATTGACCGGATATATAAATCCTTATTTTGAGGAGTGGTTTTTGCAACTCGATGAAGTTTGTAACAATGATAGCATCTAACTAATGAATTCAGGCTAATGGGGGTTGATCTGTGCCTTTCATTTCAGGTGACCTTGTACTTACTGTACTCTGTACTTACATTACTTACTGTACTTACACCACTTGTTTGTTTTTGTATGGTTCGTCAACATTACAGTACATCATACATAAAACCATGACAAAAGAGGTTAAAGCCATGAGTACCTTAAGTACGATCAGTGACCCAGGCTAAGTATTTTTGTGCTTGGTTTAAGTTCAAGGCTTCAATATAGTACTCTTTGCAGAGTACTCAAAAGTCTTAAGATAGCTATATGAGTTTGTGTTTTTAACAGGATAAAGGCTCCGCCTGAAAAATAACCACCCAAATAACTAGACTAAAGTATTAGTATAAAATAGATTAAAATATTAGTATAAAATAGATTAAAATATTAGTATAAAATACAAGAATTAGATTAAAATATTAGAATAAGTTAGATTCAAATAATAAACGATGAAATTTAAACAATCATGAAAAATAACAAGGAGGAAAAGTGGAAGTATGTAAAAGAGGTCTTTGTTTCCAATCAAAGAATACTTTGATAGTTATTTGATTGTGTTAATGATTTATTTGTGTTAATGATTTACTAGATAAGAGTATTAAACCTTCATAACATGTAAAAAAACAATATTGATTGGCAACGCTTATAAACAGAGTCAAAATTGAAAATTTTTAATAATACATTTAATCTTATTATTATATTGCATAATAACGAAACAACAATAATGTATCTTAATTTGGAAACGATTAATTACAATCAACAAACGATTAAGTACAATAGACAGAAGAGGCATCAAATTAAATATTTAAAAGTACAATAACATAAGGCATGGCTTTTCTCCCTTTAGACTTCCCCTACCAAAACGGCATGAACATCAGGGGAGAAAGCATCACAAAGAATTCACGGTAGAGCCTCTCTAAGGGTATATACGCAAAGCGAAAGAAATCAACAAATCAAGTAAAAACGGTGTGCATTGCAACCTGTTGATAAAAGGTTGTAGTATTATTGACCCACTGTAATGGAACAAACGGGTTTTTACCATGTCCTTCCCACTGACCCAGGCAACACCTACAATACTGTGTCCATAGGAAACAATACAATAAAGGAAACAATTCAGGACTAATTTACGGAACTTCCTTATGGCTTCGATTGTTCAATGATTATCTTACGATACCATAATTGAATGATAATTGGTTAATTGTTAGGCCATTTTGCCAAAAGCTAAATCGAGTTTAAAGTGGAAAATCTGTGCTACCGTTTTATTGTCTGATATTTTTCCTTTCGCCTCTACGTCTTTCAGTTGCTTAGTTTGGCAATAATAGCCACTGGATCCCCCATTCCTATCAGTCAACAACCTTATTGGACTAAATTATCAGATAATCGAAATCATTTCAAAAAACGGTAATTTTAATCGAGATAAAACATGAAATTCAAATACTCTAGCCGCCAATTTTTAAGCAAAGAAAACGTAAATATTATACATCACAAATGATGTAAAAAAAAGAACAGGAAAATTTAAATTTAAACTTCAATTTTTTGTGATAGATCACAAAGGACAACAGATACATCACTTTCTTTACCAAAAACAAAAAGATTTTCGCTACTCTTTTTTTACAGGTTAATGTTATACGTACTCGATTTTTTAACCTTCAATACATGAAGGTGAGTTTTTTGCTGTTTTTTTCCTCTTTTCCTTTCCTCTTTTCCTCTTTAACTTGTTGTACATTGCAGTAAGAATTCAAAGGTCAGCCTGAACATTTTTGAGGGTCAGGTTCAATATTAAGCGATCAGTATTACTCTCTGTTTGGTTTGGTCTTTGGTTTTGTTCAATTCTTCGTCCGGCACTTGCATTTACTATTCCGACGACTTATCTGAAATTCTAATTCTTTCTTTTCTTTTTGTTCGCTTTTGAAATTCAGTTAAGCTTAAGGAAAGGGGAATTATCAAGCCTAGCAGAATTTTTTAACTTAATTCAAAGCGTAATTAAACCAAACTCGTGTAAAGATACCTTGATCAAAAGAAAATGAGAAACCTAGTCTAATTCTAATTCTAATTCTAATTTCAATTTTCGATTTTGGTACCAATTCAAATTTTGTTTTATACCTGGAGGCGAATGATCCGAAAATATAAGGCTGAATTAAGCAGCCTGTATTTCATTTATTTAAAATTTATCAATGGGTAAACCGTTTATTCAAGTCTTATTTTAACTTATTAGTAAAAACCTAAATTAATTCACGTGCTAATACTGTTTAACCACGTAATAAGGGTAGTTTGGGATCTTTTTTACATAATAATAATCCTGGTTAACAATAATTTAAGTAGCTTAACAGGTTATTGTTTCCACAAAGTATATCTTTTTCTTTTTTTTTTATCTTTCTTTTTTTTTTTTTTTTTTTTTTTTTTTTTTTTTTTTTTTTTTTTTTTTTTTTTTTTTTTTTTTTTTTTTTTTTTTTTCTGTTTTTCACAAAGAGTCTCTAGCTAACCTATATGTAACGTCTACAAGTAATAGTACGTATCACATTTGAAATATGATCTATCACTTTCATGTGGGTACCGGTATGTTTCGATTTTGTCTTTTTTGATTATGTGTAACATTCACAGATATATGTATATCATTTCGATACAAAAAAAATTAAAATCCCTCGATAGATTGACGTCACGAAACCACAATCCTACTTTTTTTGTTTCTGAGAGCCCTTTTTTTGAATTTTTTTTTTTTTTTTTTTGCACTTTTTTTTCTTTTGTGGTTCGGTTTTAGTCTGGTTAGTTATTTGGGCTTGGACCTCGGTTGATTAAAACATAAATAAATAAACGGGTCAACCTGCAAAAGCGCCGAGTGTAAAAAAGTGTAAAGTGCAAAAATGCAAAATACCAAAATACCAAAAAAAACATACAAAAATTGCAAATTGCAAAATTCCAAGGGGAAAAGGGAGAATACAAGAGGAACAACATAAAGAAAAGAATACATTTAGTTAATTCTTACTAATAAGAACAGCAATAGCTCTGTATTAAGTTTATTTGTTTCGCAATAATGAGACAGGGGCTGAATGGGCTAATGATGTGTAACAGTGCCTCAGGTTATATTTAAAAATGATGGCGAAAAAAAGAGAGTTTTTGATCTTGACAATCCATTATTTCATTATGGTTGCACGTATACGAAACGTGAATGAATAGAGGTGAGTTGCTAATACGGTAATACGCTAGATTCTAGGTATAAGTTGTAAAATTAGAAGTAATAATATTAAAATTTCATTAAAACCATTAAGAAATGGAATTCAATGATTAAATTAGGTAAAATTCTAGTTTAAATATTTTTCAATACTGGCAACTGGGAACTCGATTCGAAACCAATTTCTTATTCCATTAATTCATTACAAGAGCAATTCAAAGGGTCTTTCCTTTGTCAATTCTTGAAACGTAGATCCTTTGATTGTAATTCTTCAAGAACCCTTTCAAGCAATCGTTTATCAGTTAATTATCAATTGGATAATTGACTGAATTATTTTTCAATAAAAATAGATAATGAGGGATAATTGATCAAAATAGAAATAAAGATTGACTTTTGGGAATTGAAAATTGGTTCAATAGGATAAAGGGGGGGGAAACCCTAGAGAACACTCTTTGTCTTTAACAATAACACCTTTGTTACAAAATTCAATCATTACCTAGATTGTTTATCTTTAGTTTGGATTAGTCAAGAATACAACTAAATTTTTCACTAAAAATGAGCACTTTTTTTTTACACGATTTTTTTGGTTTAACTGAAAAACATCTTATTAAAATTGACATTATAATTTCACAAACAAAAGTCATATATACATAGTCATATATAAACTGTAATATACAAAAGAAAGCAGGGAGGGGGGTAATAAGCAAAAAAAGAAAAAAAATCACTAGATGAAGTAAAAGAATAAAGGGATAAACAAAAAAATAAGTAAACATTTCAAAATAAATCAAACTATAATCAGAAAAGAACTGGAAAAAGCACAAATTATAAAACAAGGAAATAAATCAAACAGAAAGATAAAAAAGCAAACTAAAAGATTGGAAAACATGAATGAAAAACAAAGGGGAATGAAAAGTATCCAACTATTGTTGGACTTGTTGAGGCATGTTGAAAACATCAAATCCATAAGATCCTCCATTGGCAACTGGGTTTGGTAATGAATTAAAACGTTGACCATTATGTTGAGGGGGTTGATGTTGGGCTTGGGTATGATCGTATCCAACTGGAGCAAATTGAGGGTTCCCACCATTCATATGAGTCATAAAGTCTTGACCTTGACCATTTGCTTGAGGTTGACCAGTAGATGTAGCACCATTAAATTGAACTGGAGCAGTAGCTGATAATGGGCTCAATTTTTCTTGATGTGGTTGTTGTGGTTGTTGTTGTTGTTGTTGTTGTTGATGAGCTGGATGATGTTGATCATTTGGATTAAAGGAAAATTGGAAATTTTGTTGGGGGAAAGGGTTTGATTGAATAACAAATTGTGACATACCTTGAGGGATAAATGAATTTCCTTGCGGTATTGGCATTTGAGAATTATTTGAAGGACCAGCTCCATTTGGACCAGCAGGGGCTCCAACAGCGGCAGCGGCAGCAGCAGCAGCAGCTTGTTGTTGCTGTTGTTGCTGTTGTTGTTGAGCTTGTTGTTGTTGAGCTTGTTGCATTTGTAAATATTGTTGATAATGATCTTGTTGTAATTGCATCATTTGTTGATTATGTAATTGAGCTTGTTGTTGTTTTAAAGCTTTTTGACGACAAGCTGGACAACCTTTATTCTTACCATTTCTTCTTGGAGTATATCTATAACCAGGATATTTTTTAGCATGATTCTTCTTTTCTTCTTCAGCCAAATTATTCCAATGTTCCTTTTCTTCAGCGGATAAAGATCTCCAACGTCTTCCTAATTCTCTTGAAACTTCAGGATTAGTTCTAATAACACTACCTTCATCCAAAACTGATTGATGATATTTTTGTCTAAATAAGATAAAAGCATTTCTTGGTCTTGGAATACGATTAGCATTTGATTTACAAGTACATTTTTCATTACCATGACCATTTGGATTTGAAGTGGTGGTAATATAATTTGAAGTAGATCCAGTACTAAAACTTGAAGCAGGAGTAGTATTAATACTTGAAGGTTGACTACCTGATTGACTAAATAAATCAGGAGATGGTTGAGCTTGATAACTATTAGTATAACCAACATTTTGATTAACCAAAGATGGACTAACTTGACCATTTGAAGTAGCAGCACCATTAGAATTAACACTGGAAGTAGTAGCACCATTTGATGTAGTAGAAGTAGCAACATTTGAATCATGACTTTGATTCATTGGAGGCATTATTTGAGCCAATGAAGGTAATGTATGTTTTGAATGAACATCTTCAACAGGCATATTATGATTTGAGTAGTAGACAGCAGTAGACATGATGAGAAAGATTTTAATAACAAAAGAATTAAAATATTATGATAGAAAAGAAAAAAAAGTATACTGATTAAAAGTTATTAATTATATTAATGAAAATAATAAATAATATAATTGCAAAAGGAAGAAATGAATATGAAGAATACTTAGTGGCTAGCACGAACAAGTTATTCTGGATATGAAAGAAAACAGATTCTTTTTTTTAAATTATGAAGGTTCGACCTAAGCGAAGAACAAAATAAGAAAGAGAAATAGATTGGGCTTGTTACTTTCTTCAATAAGAAACAAATTTTAAACGAATAATATCAATAAAAGATATAAGAATATATATAAACGAAAAACGAAAACAAGAAAAAGGTTAAAAAGGTAAAATTTATAAAAATATAAGAATTAAAAAAACAAAAAAATTTGAAGATATATACTTGATTTTATACAAGTTTTCAATAAATTTGAAGGATTTAACAATTGAAATTAAGTGGTGATGTGTATGATCACCTATGTTATGTGTCTATTTTCAAATGTGATATACACATTTAGGATTTTACTACTTTAATTACACCTTTGCGCATTTCTTTTTTATTTTTTATTTTGTAAATTACCATAAGCATTTTGTTAAGGTTATTGTTTGGGATATGCACGTTTAACCTGCAAAAAAAAAAAAGCAAAAGAGAAAAAAAAAAAAAAAAAAAAAAAAAAAGAGGAAGCGCTAAGAAAGAGGGTTAATGTCCCCTGAGCCACCCTAGAGTATTACATATGCACAGTAAGAAAACCAAGCACGCCTGCATTGCATATAATTATTGGGGGAGTCAGGTTCAGGTTGAGCACCGAATTTTGTGCGATGCACGCTGCAATTGTCTGCAGTACCATCATGCTTGTACCGGAGCGTCGTCAGAGCGCAAAACTGGGGCCCACTCCCCCACGAGAGTTCCTTGATCAGTAACCATAGATTAGGTACTGACATTATCCAATCATATGAACTCATATAGATATGAACTCATATACATATGTGTATACATATATATATATATATATGTGTGTGTGGGAGGAGACCTCCCAACGCTAATTTTAATGCAAGATGGACTGACTCCGAGTCGCAGGAGGTCGCGACAGAAGTGCATGTTGGCGCACTGACAATTGCAGGTTAGATTGGGTGTGGTTACCTAAGGGCAGGCCTAAAAAAGCAGAAAAGGCTGGCAGTGTACAGGAGCACCTGCAATGAGGCTATAGCAATAATTCCTTTTTTTTTTAGTATTACACAAAGTCGAACGACGGAGAGAGAGCGACAGTGAGAGGAAAAAAAAAAGTAAAGTGCAGATCAGGGCTCGTCTGGGTGTGTGTGAGCGGGGGAAAAATAAATTAAAGAGAAAAAACACTAGCGTGTGAGAGGTCGGAATTGTTTTTACTGTGTGTGTGTGCCGGAAGTAGCCTCGGAATGTTTTTGAAGTGGGCTCTGCACACCCCTTTTTTTCTTTTTTCTTTATAATTTTCTAATTTTCTAATTAATTTCTAATTTTCTAATTAATTTTCTAATTTTTTAATGTTATTTTTTATTTGGCTGCTGCACGAGACGCACAAGACGGGGGTTTATTCGGAGATCACCATGGCTTAAGTCATAAGCAGAATTCAGTAGTATCTGTTGTCAATCTTTTTTTCTCCATTCCATGTAATCAAGTTTACAGGTTTAATGTAAAAGCGTATGGTAAATTGGGCATATATCCATATTATTAGTTGTAGGGGTGCTCATGAATAGAAACCTCGATGTTTACTGATTGTTAGGAATAACTGGTTAGATTGTTAAAATAAAAATTTGTTAATAATTCATCTCATCACATATCTAAATAATAATAATCATACTTAATAATAATTTAAAATATAATAGGGGATGATCTAGATAAACAATGATCAATGGTCTATACTGACAATAGCAATAGAAGTACTCTAAATCTTAATCAGTATTTTCTTTTTCTTTTTTTTACTTTGCTCTTTTACTTTCTTACTTCAAGTAAAGAGGAGACCCACCCTCAGTTGAGTAAGTATAATTAATGTTGACGAGACTACCTACTGAAATTTAATTAATTTCACCTCTAAGTCTAACCTGTAATAGGTTGGTTGTGGTTACCATAATTTACGGGATATTTATAAAAATCAGAAAAAAAAAAAAAAAAAAAAAGTCAAAAATCAAAACCATAAATAACTGTTTCTGATTGGTTACCAACAGATAAACACAAACATTCGGTTATTCTTAACCCTGGTCGGAACTTAACTCTTATCTCGAGTTCGTCTGTTGAGGATGCGTTTACGTATGTGTAGATATAAATTATAATTTGATAATTTATAATTTATAATTTGATAATAATAATTTGATAATTTAATATACTATCAGTTACCCTTTCTATGAGGAGAAGAAAATGTAAAACATGTTAAAAAATTATAGTTTTTTTGTAAATCTTGCGTTTACAGATTAATCTTTGTATTAACTATTTGTCAATTTATCAATTTACTAATCATCTTGTCAAATAACTCATATCAAATAATTCATATCAATTCATATCAATTATCAAATAACATATATAATTCATAATTCATTTTATAAATCATGAAATTGGTCTAAATAATATTAGTGAGTTCATCACTGGGGTGTATTAATTCCGAGGTGCCCCTCCCCCCCCCAATGTAAAAAGACCTATCTGAGGCTCTAAAACTTAATCTCTAACGGAAGATCTGAGGGCGTGTCTGCACAGATCCTACAACCTGTAGATTAGGTGGTGGTTTACAGGTTGCACCCAATTTACCAATGAGGAATATTTACTACCCAAAATTAACATTAACCTAAACACTTTTTTGTGGCTGGCTTATAAACGTCATAGATTTACAGGTACCAATCGATCTCGATAAGGGCATCTTTTATTCACAAAATTGAAAAGGGTATCGTCTACCCCCACGTTCACATAAACAACATCAATACAATCATTAATATATCAGTAGTCCATACAACAAAACCTCCGTTTCAACTGCTAATCGCTTAGATTATTTAATGATAAATTTTTGTATACGCGTATCTATACTTGTCTATCCCATATAACAGTGTTCTTACCACGTCAAAAAAAAAACTAGAAACAAATCCATATAATACTCTTCGCTTATCGTTGAATATTTTTACATATAGAACTTCACCTTCAAAAACAATACATACTCCAAATGGAATTTACAGTTCGTTTTCGTTATAACTTTTCTTTTTCTAATTTAGGTTAATTTGCAGTTTGACATTGTTATTGTCTTTATTGTATGGTTAGTTAATCTCTTTTATTCTTGACCTTTTTTTTTTCAATGTTGATTGTGATTTTAACCCTTTCAAGTTAGTGTCTCTTTAAGTTGATAGC
This sequence comes from Hyphopichia fennica, assembly GCA_030444945.1. Lineage (NCBI taxonomy): Eukaryota > Fungi > Ascomycota > Pichiomycetes > Serinales > Debaryomycetaceae > Hyphopichia > Hyphopichia fennica. The sequence continues at coordinate 564,770 of JAJMOB010000003.1, forward strand.
AACAATATTAAATCTATCCATTGTTAAGAATGTCATCACATATAGCTTATTATTACCTTATATTAATGTCAAATCTTGTATTTTTTTTTGAAGGGACTATATGCTTTTCCGCTGCTAAATGAATGATGTAAGTTTTGAATTCATTAAACGCTTTCTTCAACACGTGAATGTATGAATAACTATTGATCAAACCGTATTTTGGTTTTTTGTTTTGTTTTTCCTCTACATTTTTCCTACTTTTGTCACTTCTATACTTACCTTACACTTACTATACTTACACTTACTCTTTAGTATAACAGTGCTATCCCATTCAAGACACTAAATTGATTTTGTACCAGAATCAACTCGTCAATGGTTTGTATATTTGACGTTCTCCAAAATTGAAATAGGTTGATTTTCAACTTCTTTTGGACCCCCTAAAAAGTTCTTGACGATCTCTAAAATTTTCCCTTTTGTTTCTACTTTATGGTTTAATCCTCCTTGATGAGTTTAATAATGGATGTATGAACTTTTCGTCTAAATTAGTTTTTGGCCCCAACCCTATCTCCCTCTTTTCTTTTTGTTTTTACTCTTGTTATTGAGCTCTGGAATGTAGGGGTTCTGCCTTTTTCTTAGTGGGCTTTGCCTTTGTTATCACTATCTTGATAAGAATCACTAAGTAATAAACCCGCTTGAACTAATGGGGTGAAATGGATATATCCCCCTTCACAACGTTAAGATACCCAATGACAAGTTTAATCGAAGTCACTAAGGGACCCCTACAATTTGGTGAGTTTTTCCTTTTTCCTTTTTCCTTTTTCCTCTTTCCTCTTTCTTTTCTTTTCTTTTTTTTTCCTCTTTCTTTCATATTTACAATACTTATTATTATAATAATGAAAAAGAAAAGTTGGCTCATTTTTCATAATGGTGCAATAATCAGATTTTAAACTCTTGTTAAACCGTAAATATATTGTACGGTCATGACTAAAAGTAATTGTATCCTCCTCGTTATTACAAGTTTTATTATAGTGGCATGACAAAGCTCTAAAGTCGTTAGCTCTTGTGATATACTTTTAATAACTGGACGCAAAAAAACCATTTACAAAAAAAACATTTACAAAAACATTTACAAAAAGACAAAAATCATTACAAAAACCTCATCGACTGAAATTACCCCAAAATATTAAATGGAAAACCGATATAATTCAATCGGATCCTTTAGTTACTTGCATTCTCCGGAATGTACTTCAATTTTTTCATTTTTTTTGCAAATATCTCTGAATCTTCCTTTTTCTTTTCGTTTTTGCAAGTCTTATCAACCTGTGGTTTTTTTTGTCCTTTTTTGCAGGTTACCAGTGGCAAGCGGATTTACCCACTGAAACAATGCAAAAAGAAACTGCACCAACCTGCAAGACACTGCGCGAGCCTGCAAGATCAATAACCCGTAACCTTTTGAGATTGAGTCGTGTGCCGCTGCTCAAAAAAAACGCACCTGTCGGCATTCGCTGCCCCAATTAGGAAACCTCTTATTTGTGTGAATACTTTTATGGTTTTGTGTAGAATTTGTTTTTTTAAAATTTTAAAATTTTTAAATTTTTAAATTTTTATCTCAGTTTTTAAAATTTTTGGTAATTTTTGGTAATTTTGGTAATTTCTAAAATTTTAAAATAATTTGCAGTTTTTACAGTTTAATGCTGCTTAGCTAATCGGTTATCTTAATTGCCAATTTATATCTTTTGGATGAGTAAGCTATACTAGTTATTTTGAAGTAATATTCATCGGAGAAATTTCATCAAAACCTACTTCATCGATAAAAGTTTGACAAAAGTTTGAGAAAAGTTTGACAAAAGTTTGAGAAAAGTTTGAGAAAAAGTCTTGGATTGTCAGGGTCAACTTCTTCAACTTCTTTGGGGTGTTCATAATCATACAAACCCTTGATGGTAATTGAGTTATCAACTTTCCGTTAAGATTGAATAGCAATCTTATATACGATCTTATCCTTGGCAATGGATTGCAAAAAAAAAAAAAAAAAAAAATGAATAAAAACCCTGAAGTAGAATAAATTTATTGTCTAAGTTTAATCTTATTGTGCTGTCATTTTGTTTTTGTCAACTTGGTAGTTATTGTATATCAGAGAAAGAAAGAGTACCCCCATTTCATATTGTTCCCTCGAAACTTTTTTTTTTTTTATGGTTTTTTCCTATTTCAAATTTAACCAGAATTGGCCTTAAAGAAAGATTTACCATTTTATAGTTAACATCTGTAGCGTATTATTGTTGGAATTTACTCTTTGTTAAAATTTAAGCATTTAGTAGATTAACATTTTGTTTTTGTTGTTTACTTTTAAACGCGTTTGCATTCAACATTCCTCGACCAATTTTTTCACTACCTCGAAACCTTCTTTCTACATTGTCAAATTCGAAGTGATATCTTTGTAATTTACATGTTTTCCCTTTTTTTCCTTTCTTTGTTATTTTGGTTCTTTTTTTGATTCTAGGATAAACCCTAAAACAGCATTAAAATAAATAAAAATTAACATAAGTTCAATCGCGTCTTCTGAATATTCTGATACTGGATTATTTTTATGTGGTTGGGGATAATAAGATTGACCATCATGACGTACAGTGGTATAGGTATAGGTGATTGTACACTTACGATCTGAAATAAGTAGATCTCTAGATCTTACTGTTGGTATGCAATTTAAAGTTCATATGCAAATTATACTAATCTTAATTCTTGAAATCATCTTACTCGGTAGTAATTACGATTCTGTATGCTCAGTAAACTCTTTCACAACTTGCCAAATTAGACTAGATCTTGTCCCAATGGATGATATTCTTATAATTACATCATATACTGTTATCTTGATATGTTTGTTAGATTTATAAAATTGCAAAAAGGGGTCGTGCGACGGTGCACAAGCAAAAATTTATAACTAGCGCGCGATCCAAAAGAACAGCAACAAAAAACGATCGAAAAGAGGAAAAGAATAAGTGTATCAGCGGGTATCAACTTAATTCACTTTCCCATCACAAGAATGGCTTCAGTGCAACCATCAGATGATATGGGTGATCTCGATATTCTCGATGGATATGAACTGTTCCCATACCCGGTCACTGTGAATCGAGAGGATTTCCAACATGAAATATCCTTAACGTCAACCAAATTTGATGAATTTAACGTGGATCAATTCTTATTTCAAAATCATCGTTTTACCGGAATTGATTCATTGATTAAAGATTTATCTAATCTATCCAATAATCTTAACCAAGAACTATTGACTCTAGTCAATGATAATTATAATGAATTCATTAACTTAGGACGATCAATCAATGGAGGATTAGATTTAATTAATATTTTAAAGATTGATTTAAAAAATTTTAATTTTGAATTGATTAATATGCAACAAAATTTAAATCATTCAAGAGAATTGGTTAATAATGGTTTATTACATAAACGAAGGTTAAATGTTTTGAAAACTAAAGTTAAATTACTTCTTTTACTTAGTGATCAAATTAATAATTTTGAAACTTTATTAAAAATTGATGATGATGAAAAAGATTATAAAAGTAGTCAAATTGTTCATAAATTGAAAAACTTAACTTCATTATATTTATCAGTTAGTAAATTAGGTAATTTACTCAACTCTAATAATAATTTTGAAAAATCATTACATAATAAAATTCTGTCACTTAAATTTGAATTTAAATATTATCTTGATAATTTATTACAACTGGCAGTTAAAAGTAAAAATTCTGATTTGATTTTAGAATTATTAAACATTTATAAAATCACTGGTCATCAATCTGATTTGATAAATATTATAAGGAAATAGCTTACCCCCTCTTAATGATTTACGACTCCCTTATAATTACGTTTTACTTGTACTGTTCTTAAAGATCGTTTGTAGAAATTTTTCTTCCATTGTAATTACTATAAATTACTATACGTTATATATATTGATTTTTTCAATTTTTGGTAATTTTATCAAATTAGTCCAATAATTGACTAAAAGTATAACAAATTTAAATTCAGACTTCCGACTCCAACAGATATTGGAAATAACATTGACTTTTCCCTTTCTCTTCCATTGTTACATTACAACTGTAATACTGATATTCAAAAGATTAGGCTTTGCAGTTGATATTTGCACAATCTTTCGTACGGTTGCAAAATTGAAGTACTTTTATAATCTCAACAAAGAAAGACTCCTTCTCCCATCAACTATGTGGCATTTGCTTTAAAGTTAACTAAATGACTACTACTACTACTACTACTACTGCTAGTACTAATAGTACTACTTGTACTACTAGTACTACTTTTAATACCTACTGCTAGTAGTAGTAGTAGTAGTAGTAGTGACTATTTATGTGGTCGTCCATATACCAACAGTGATCATGTGACCAATTTAAAGCGTGCTCACATTTACTGTGTTTAAGTATGTGCGCCCATACTAAACACCTGTGCGTAAATAGTAGCACCAACCACAAGTCGGAGAATTTATGTTACTAGCGCTGTAAAGTTTTATTTTGCGGGACCCCCAGGCTTAATATGAAGCCTAACAAAAACAAAATAAAAAAAAAAAAAAAAGTACCAAAAAAAAAGAAAAAGAAAACGACTGTGAGAATCCGAAGACAAGGACTAGGATTATATAGATTTTATATTACTTTTCATATATTTATAGTGATAACAAATCAATTAACTATTTAATCAAGGTACTCTCATAAAGTCTCAAATCACTGTTATTATAAATATCCTCCAACTGTGTTTTGTGCATTTCATATTCTTAAGAAAGAAAACAAGGAACAACAAAAAAAAAAAAAAAAAAATTTCAACCATATAAACTATAATAATAAAATTCAAATACAATCAGCATAATGGGTTTAGGTGACGATTTTTTCATCGGAAGACACGAATGGAAAAATATTGATAAAAATCAATTACCCAAAGATATTCCAGAAGTTGATGAAGTTGGTGCTACATCGGCTCCATTATTATCAGCATCTTATTTTATTGGTGCTAAATGTAAACCTTATAATGATGATTTCATGTTATGTAAAGATGAAAATAATGGGGGTACTATTGAATGTTTGAAAGAGGGAAGAAGAGTTACTAGATGTGCAATTTCTGTATTGAGTGATATAAATAAATATTGTTTTGATGAATTTAAATTACATTATGAATGTTTGGAACAAGAAAATCATAGATTAGGTAATTGCAGAAGTTCAGAAAAAGTTTTGAGTAAATGTATTTTTGATAATTTGAAATTAGAAAAGAAAATTCCTGGTGTAAAAGATCAAATTCATTTGAATGAAAATCCAATTTTCACTGGTACTGGTAAAGATAAATCAGTAACTGCTGAATTCTTGAAAACTAAAGAAGTTAAAGATTCTAATTAAATTTTTATCCGTTTTTAATATTTATTGTTATTTTTGTTTCAAACCTTTTTTTCTTTTTCTTTTTCCACCTTCATTTCCAAAGTCTAGCATTCGAAATATACTTCAAAAAATTATGAAATCCCAGACATGTATTCTATAATAACTCGAGAGAAATTCATTATCAAAAGCATTAGAATTATAAACATTTAGTTGTTTCTCTTTTTCATTTTATTTTCTCGTCATTGAGTTTCTTCTAGGTGCTCATTTTTATTTAATTTATTTAATTTATTCCATGTTATTTATCTATAACATATCAATCTTTTGAATTATACATATTTATATATTCTCTTCAATCATGGAAGAAGATCGAAGAAGTAAAACTCAAAGTATTTGGTTTTTTAATCACATGTCTCGTGAACCATTTGCAATGGAAGTTTACTTTGATTCTAGTAGATGTCTGTAGCATGATTTTAAACATGTTCAATATCGTAAGCGTACTACAATATTTCTTGTTTTGGTTTTATTAGATCTCCATTCAAATACAAGACTGAATTCGACTAAACAAAGACCAAATACAATTTGAATATGTTTCACATATTGATTGCCAATGTCAGAATGTTCTCGAGGACATTGAATCATCTGATGACAGCCTACTCCCATTTTAAACGAAGACCTCAAAACTCTTCCAGAAACAAATATCTCTTAGAGCTCCAGGTGTATTCAACTAGATCAATACCCATGTAAATTGTCTTTCAAATAGTAAGAGGGTTCAAGTTGCATCCATTCTCGGCTTATATAATCATAACCTCATAAGAATTTAAATTTTCAGCTAACGCACACAAAAAAAAAAAAAAAAAAAAAAAAAAAAAAAAAAAAAAAAAAAAAAAAAAAAAAAAAAAAAAAAAAAAAAAAAAAAAAAAAAAAAAAAAAAAAAAAATAAAATAATCCAAAGATGAAGAAAAAAAAAAAGAACAAAAAAACAACGAGATATCAAAACATCATCGTTCACTTCTTCAAATCATCCACTTTCAATACATATAAAAAAGCTATATTGTCAATTGAAGAAAATGTTTGGCGCATCTAATACTAATAGTGGTGGTGGATTATTTGGATCCAGTACTTCTAATAACTCAGGAAGTGGTGGATTATTTGGAGCTCCCAAGCCGGCGGCTACTGCACCTAATAACACTGGCTTTTCCTTTGGAAGCTCATCCAACCAACCAAGTACTGGATTTGGAGGTTCAAATAATAATACAGCAAACAATTCAAGCGGAGGAACTTTTGGATCATCTAATACTTCCAATAACCAACCATCAGGTGGTCTTTTTGGATCAAAACCAGCTGCCCCTTCTGGTGGTGGATTGTTTGGATCAAATAATAACACATCCAACACAGCAAATACGTCTAATACTGGTGGAGGTCTCTTTGGATCCAAACCCGCAGCACCTTCTGGAGGTGGATTATTTGGTTCTGCCGGAACGAATACAAACTCAAATACAAACACTGGTGGATTATTTGGAGCATCTAATACAAATACCAACGCCAATAATAATACCGGTAATACTGGGGGATTATTTGGAGGTTCAAACAACAATACATCTAATAACACTAGTGGTGGATTATTTGGTGCATCAAATAATACCAATAACTCAAATACAGGCGGTGGATTGTTCGGTGCATCAAATAATAATACTTCAAGTACAGGTGGTGGATTATTTGGATCTAACTCACAACAACCACAACAACAACAGCAGCAACAACAGCAACAACAACAACAACAACCTCAGCAACAAAATGGTGGATTGTTTGGTCAAAATAACACTAACAATGCACAACCATCTTTTGCATGGTCGTCACAACAAATAAACAAACCCCAATTTGGTGCATCTAATACATCGAATACCACAAACAATAATATACCACTCCCATTTAATTCCAATAACACGAACACTTCTAGCAATACTCCAAATACTTACACTCCTGCCATAAATGATCAATTGGTCAAAATAAAAGAGCAATGGGATCCCAACTCATCGAAATGTGCATTAAAAACTCACTTATATAATAAATTTAGTGATCAAGAAATAAATGTTCTTCTTAGCCAACAGAGACCTTCCAATGAGTCACCAGAAGACTGGGATGCTGCCATGTCGAACAGACCAACCCCTCAACATTATCCAGTCAAAATTACGTCTTTTACTGAAGTAGCTCAAAGAATTGAAGTTCAATTAGATCACGTTGCCAAGTCAAGAATTTTATTAAATACTATCAATGATAGACAAACATCTTTATCTTCAAAGCATGATCTTGATAACACAACTAGAATATTAAAAGCTAAAGCCAAACACACAAAATTATCAAGAAGATTATTGAGATTAGCTACCGTATTAGCCATTTTAAGACTCAAAGGATATCCATTATTACCAGAAGAAGAAGAAATATCAAGACAATTTGACTTATTGAATAATAAATTGAACGATCCAAATGCTTCATTAGGTAAATTGAACGACGTTTTTGCTAGACTAGCTATTTTAAAGGAGCGTAGTGAAGAGTTAGCCAACCAATTTGATTCTTCTGTTAATACCATGAATGGTGGATTGAGTCAAAACTCAGCAAATGCCTCGAATGGCAAAGCTGGTAAAGAACAAGTTGAAGAAAAGGGTAATGATGAATTAGTCAATAAATTGACTAAATTATTATTCAAACAACAACAAGGGTTGAACTATTTGAACGAAGTTTTACAAAAAGATTTGGATGATGTCAAAAAAATTTCTCCTGATAAATAGATATGTACTTTTATGTATAATAAATCAAGGCCACAAAATATACTAGATAAATAAATTAATCGTAGGCTCAATTAGCAGCATCAGCAAATGACTTATGTTTCTGGTGCTTGAAATTTTTGGGTAGAAAAGTATTGTTTACCTCCAGTGATAGTAGCTTAATCTCTTTGTATCCAATTCGAATATCTATTCTGTCTATTTTATGGAATTTTTGAAAATTGTGCCTGAGACCAGATATAACATGCTGAATGTTTTGATCAGTTGATATACATGCAAAAGGAGAATTGGCACTCGACGGGCTGATTTCGAATTTCCCGTCAAATTTCAATGCAGATTTATTGAGAGCATACTTGAATGGTGCAATATATTCGCCTTTAAAGAAACGTTCATCATTTTCTATATATGAATACCTAGGCAATGCACATAAAGTTCGTAGTTTATCAACCAACGAATTTTGCTGACTTAAAATTTCCGATACAGGTACCTTTTTAGAACCTTGACTCGAGATATCATCACCAAAGGGATCAAGTTGACTTATCTCTTCCTTCGGATTGAACACTAGGCGTACATTATTATTGTATAAATTTAGCCTTGTATGTCCTTTTTCAATATTGAAATATTCTAGCGTTCCTGTACTAAGTCTTCGAAAACTGTCGTATATATAGTCGACCTCTTTAGCAGATGAGGGCGAAGGAGTGAGCTTGAGCCTTACCACTATATGGTTTCTAAAGTATTTAGCTGCGTTTGGGAGAGACATTGGTCTTGAAAGCGACTAGTATACTAAAAATCATAAAAATGACGGATGCCATAAAAAAAAAAGAAAGCGAAAAAGGGAGTAGAAAAAAAAAAAAAAAAAAAAATAGAAGACTGCAAAGATGATCTTGGGCCTAGATATCACTTTCGTACAACCAGAATATAATATAAAATGCTGAAAGATGCTATAATAGGTCAGATTACAAAAAAAATATCTGATGGATTGAATCGTACGGTAAATGACTCATTCAGTGAGTTATTCATTAAGTTTTTTCAGAAAACAGGGACTTTAACTGAATTTATTACATATTCTCAAGCGTTGGGATTCCCTAAAGATGGATTACTAGCAAAAGAGGTTTACAAATCAATTAATGATAACATAGGTACTCTCACCCTGGTTCTAGAAGAAGAAGAAGATACACAAGGTGGTGCGTCAATTAGGAGCAGGCCATCGAATATTCATAACAAGAAATCAAACAAAAAACGTCAGGTAAAGATAGACCTTGAACTAGATGATGAAATTGAGGATGATAAGTCAATCTTGGAAGTAAATTCTAGGAATGGAGAACTTTTCAAAAAAAGGAAGGAACCTACAAGGCCAAATTCCAAGAGTCTCATGTTCGATTTTGACGATGATTATGAGAATATTTCAGAACCCAGCGAGACCAAGCAGAATACTTTCAAAAAATTTCAACCCACCTTCAAGAAAATAAAGAAAGAAAACGCTATAAGGTTAAAAGAAGAGTACAATGAATCCAAAAGTCCACCCCTCAACAATACTTCTTTTGTTAAACAAGAGGAAGAGATAGTTCCTCGAATTAAAAAAGAACCCCAGCTCTCGTTATCTGAGCTCGCTGCCCTTGAACAGAAATCAAACCATTTACAAGTAAAACAAGAAAATGAACCAAATTTGCTAGACCAAGCAATGGAAGATGACCTCAATGATATTGAGAATGATCGTGAATGGTATATGTCGGAAGAATTTGGGCAAGCACCAGTTGATCAATACGATGAGATCGAAGAAGAAGACTTCAACAATCGCACAAAACCTAGACCGCAGGTTTCAAAGAGTAAAAGTAACCTACACGAGTCTGGAGGAGGTTTTGATCAGACAGGGCACTATATTGACTACGACCATGCTGAATCTGATGGTGTTGACAATTTATCAAGATTACAAATTCTTTCTCATTTTTTCATTCCCCCTTTTCTTGAAGAAGCACAGAAATATTTAACATTTGATATTGGGGTTACTTCAAGCAAAGAAGTACTCGTAAAAGGGATCAGCTCAAGTTTGAAAGTAACCCCAGATCCTGAATCGGAGTTGGCGATATCTTCAAGACTGGGTAGTTTTGTCGTCAAAGAAAAGAAGGCAAAAAAGGAAAAAGCAAAACAAGCAAAAGACAGATCAAGTTTACAAGGAACCGCTCTTGGTAATGTTCTTGGTGTTCAAGGTGATACCGAAATTAATACTCAGGACGGAAACAACTCTGAAGAAACAGCTGAAGCTGATCCCAGTAACTCTCTCACCGTTCAACAACAGAGAAGGTCTCTACCCGCTTTTGCTGTAAGAAAGGATTTAATGAGGGCTTTATTTGAAAACCAAGTCACAGTTGTCATTGGTGAGACAGGTTCTGGGAAAACCACTCAATTGGCCCAATTTCTTTATGAAGAAGGCTTTGGATCGAGTATTTTCAAAGATGGCCAAAAGAAAATGATTGGCTGTACCCAGCCACGTCGTGTTGCAGCTATGTCTGTGGCCAAAAGAGTGAGTGAAGAAATGAATTGTAAATTAGGTGAAGAGGTGGGTTATGCTATCAGATTCGAAGATCAAACTGATCCTCAGAAAACTATCATCAAATACATGACAGATGGGGTTTTAATGAGGGAAATTTTGGTCGATCCAAATCTTGATAGCTACTCTTGTATCATAATGGATGAAGCACATGAAAGGTCCTTGAATACTGACGTTCTCCTAGGTCTTTTCAAGAAATTACTCATGAGAAGGAAAGATTTGAAACTCATTGTAACTAGTGCCACTATGAATGCCGACCGTTTTACTAGATTTTTTGGAGACGCGCCCCAATTTACAATTCCTGGTAGAACCTTTCCAGTTGATATTATGTTTAGTAAACTGAGCTGTCAAGATTATGTTGAATCAGCCGTTAAACAGATCTTGACTATTCACTTACAGAATAGTTCACAATCAAGGACTAATGATGGTGATATCTTGGTATTTATGACTGGTCAAGAGGATATAGAAGTAACTTGTGAATTACTACAGGAGAAACTTGATATGCTTGATGACCCACCACCATTAGATATTTACCCAATTTATTCTACTTTGCCTGCTGACCTTCAAAAGAAAATTTTCAATAAGAAAAACCAATACAGGAGAAAAGTCGTAGTTGCGACTAATATTGCTGAAACATCTTTAACAGTCGATGGAATTAAATATGTCGTTGATACAGGGTTGGTAAAGCTTAAAGTATATAATCCTAAATTGGGTATGGAAACATTACAAGTTGTACCTATATCTCTTGCTAATGCTCAGCAAAGAAGTGGTAGAGCTGGAAGAACAGGTCCTGGAGTTGCATATAGACTTTACACAGAACGAGCAACCAAAGTTGACCAAATGCATTTGCAACCAATTCCTGAAATACAAAGGACAAACTTGAGCAATGTCATGTTATTACTTAAGTCTTTGAAGGTTCAAGACATTCCCAAATTTCCTTTTCTAGATCCTCCGCCTCCGGATTTATTAAGTCGTTCGCTATATGATTTATGGAGTATAGGAGCACTTGATAACTTGGGAGATTTAACTTTACTTGGAATGAATATGTCGAAATTTCCAATGGAGCCAACGTTGTCGAAACTTATAATTATTTCATGTAGGGCTGAGTTTCATTGCTCCGAAGAGATTTTGACTATAGTTTCAATGTTGTCAATTCCATCAGTTTTCTATAGACCAAAGGAACGGGCTCAAGAAGCCGATGCTATAAGAGAGAAATTTGTTATTGCCGAGTCAGATCACCTCACTTTACTTAATGTTTACAATCAATGGGAACAACAGTTGACCAAACCCCATATGAACTATAAAAAGCTAAGTGTATGGTGCGGGAGAAATTTCTTGCAAGTAAAGTCATTATTGAGGGCTCGTGACATTAGGAATCAATTGGTACTTATAATGAAGAAGAACAAATTATCAATCTTAAGATCAAAGCTGGATGATGACATTAGAAAATGTCTTTGTGCTGCTTATTTCCAGCAACTGGCTAAATTGATAAAAAGCAACATTAGTTCTGGATCACAAGCCGAATATGTTAATTTAAGAAATAAGTTTATGACCATGTATCTTCACCCAACTTCAGCATTGAATGGTGGTACTGATATGGCTCCTAATTTTGTTATATATCATGAATTGGTATTGACAACAAAAGAATATATGAGTTGTGCTACTGCTGTTGATCCATTATGGTTAATTGAGTATGGTTATTATTTTTATGGGATTAACGATAATACGAAAGCTAAACTAGAAGAGGTTATTAATTTCAAAATTATTGGTAAAGACGATTTTGCTGAAAAAATGAATTTCGA
>JAJMOB010000003.1:577356-626718 GCA_030444945.1 Hyphopichia fennica
GGGGGGGGGGGGGGGTATAACTATTTACAGATGTTAGATGTTAGTTTTAATTTAATGGAGAATAACGTTATCAATTAATCTAGCTTCTCCACTTCCATCAGCTTTAGGAACTCTAACAGCAGTAGATATAATGGCACCTACTCCTGGTTCCACATAATCCAATTCATCTAATGATTGTGGATGATTGATTGCAATATATTCAATATTAAAATTTTTTGGTTTAGTTGCAAACACATCATTTATTTGGTCAAGAATATCGGATACTTTAACTGATTTTTGATTATTTGAAGATGAATAGGATTCATAGTATGATTTACCTTTGGAAAGAGCTTTAAAAATGACTGAACTTTGATCTCTAACAGAATCAGATAAGTAAGCATTTCTTGAAGATAACGCAAGTCCATTTGATTCTCTTAAAGTAGGTAATACATTAACTTCTGTATCAATTAATAAATCTTTAACCAAGTTTTTAATCACCACACATTGTTGAGCATCCTTTTGACCAAAGTAAACACGATCTGGAGTAACGATATTTAATAATTTGGTCACCACGGTTGCAACACCTCTGAAAAAAGCTGGTCTCGAGGCCCCTTCTAATTGTTCAGAGCAACCTTGAACGGTAACAAAAGCACCCTTTTGATTCCCAACATCTAAAGTGATACCTGAAGGATACATTTCAGACACTTTAGGAACAAATAGAACGTCAACGGATTTATTATTTGAAAATTCTTCTAAAATTTTCAAATCGGATTCAAATGTTCGAGGATAAGCTTCTAAATCTTCATGAGGAGCAAATTGAGAAGGATTAACAAATATAGAAACAATCGTATGATGATTATCTTTCAAAGATTGGTCTACAAGTGAACAGTGACCAGCGTGTAAAGCTCCCATGGTAGGAATAAAACCAACCGATTTGCCGTTTAGTAAGCATTGACGTCTCCATTGTCTCACTTGCTGAACTGTTCGTAAGATCTTGATGGTGGAGCTGGCTTGAGTCATACTAGATATGTTTTTTTTTGTCTAACAGGCCTAATGGTCTTCCAGTAGCTTTGATGAACCAAAAAGACAAAACCCAAAAAAAAGAAAAAACTTTTTGGATCTGCTCGTACAATCTGGAGTATTTGTGGAAAAAAAAAAAAGAGAGCACCGTAAATACGATGACGATGAATCATAAAAAATTTGTCACATTTTTTTTTTTTTTTCGTTTCTTTTTTTTTTCTCCACAAAAAAAAGGAAAAGAGGTGTACGTGTCTTTTGCACGAGCCAGTCAAATATTCAAAAATACATAATCATATACTCTTAATTTCTTGGTAATAGGCATTATACAATACCCCCCTCAGTTCTTCCGATTCAGAGAAAGCAAGTCAATTGTACTTCGTATATAAATACTTCAGTAAGTAGCAATTTCTATTGAAAGAAAAGAAAGAAAAGGAAGGAAGAAGACAGCAATACAAACATGTCGTACACAGTTGTTGAAAGAACGGTGAATGCATCGTATCCAAGAGATCCAAATAGTGTTCTCAAACATGGTGAAGACTCTTTAAAGTTGGTTTATCATAAGTATAATACCACCAAAACCATTCCATCTAATAAGACCAAGATAAATTTAATTTTTGCTCATGCCAATGGTTTGAATAAAAGTTCCTGGAAATATTATATTAAACGATTTTATGAAATTGATAATCCAAATTGGCAAGTTAATACCGTATTAAGTCTTGATGCAATTAATTCTGGAGATTCGGCTGTACTTAATCGTGGTCAACTTGGATTTAGATATCCGTGGAGTCAGGGGGCTAGAGATCTTATTCATGTATTAAAATATGAACAACAACAATACGGAGAATTCTTGATTGATGATGATTCCAAAAATATTGCCATTGGTCATTCATTAGGTGGGTTTCAATCAATTATGGCTGGATTTATTGAACCAGGTTTATTTGATTCTGTAATTCCAATTGAACCAGTGATTTATGCTCTTAAAGAACATGAACCTCGATTTGCTGCTCTTATTGGTAGAATGGAATCAATGATTATCGATAAATTTAATTCAAAAGATGAATTTAATCAATTTTTTCATGAAAAATCTTTTCATAGAAGTTTTAATAAAGAACTCTTACAAGATTTTATTGATAATGAAATTGAAATAGAAAATGACGTTGTTAGAACTAAATCTAGAAATCCAGATCAAATTATTACTTATTTGGATGCCCCAAAATCTATTGCTGAAGGTATGAGTGTATTACCCCAATATCAAATACCAATGTTACACATTGTAGGTGGAGCAGCAGTATGGAATCCTCCTGGTTGTAATGAATTCGTCAAGAGTGCAGTCCCTCCCCATTTATTAGAACAAATCATCATCAAAGATGGTAGTCATCTCTTAGTAGGAGAAGTCCCGGATGAAGTAATTAATTTAACATCTAATTTCATCTCCAAAAGAGTCTCTCAAAAAGATCAAGATATTTCTGCTAGATTGGCTGTCAAATATGATGATCGTAAGAAATACACCGATCTCATATTAGTTCCTGCTTTAGAAGCCTTCAAAAAGGCAAAGGCTGCTGCCAAAGCGAAAAAGTCTAAGTTGTAATCTACACTTGTCTCTTATTTATCTCTTTTCTTCCCTTCTTTTTCCTATATTCACTTATATGCCATATCAAATACTATATGATTCTCTTTAACGAGTAAGTCTTGTAAGTTTAATTCAGTCAACAATTTACTTTAGTACATTCATCAGTCAATAAATCATATAACTGTGTAATTTGCAGCTACATGAGAAAATTCACCACAAACAAAAAAAAAAAAGACTAACAAAACCAAAAAAAACAAATTAACTCTTCGTTAATCCTGCACACAAAACCAACCTCATCAGGCTGGAAATTTTTTTTTTTTTTTTTTTTTTTATTTCTTTCAAAATTCGAATACATCACTTCATATCACAGATACTTCTTATCTACCAAAAGTAAATATAATAGAATATAGAAAACGGAAAATGGCTTCAAGAGAACTTGTGTTATCCTATATTTCAGAATACTTGAAGCAAGACGCTGAATTGTCCAAAGTCTCCAAGGTTTTATCTAAGGAGATTTCCAACAAGAACATTCAATTGTCTGATGTTGAAAACAAATTGAAGGACTTCATTCCTGTTGAATCTGACAAAGATGTCAGCATGAAGGATTCTTCATCTGACTCCGACTCTTCTTCTGGATCTTCATCTGACTCTTCTGATAGTGATTCCTCTGATTCCTCTGATTCATCCTCTGATTCCTCTGATTCATCCTCTGATTCCTCTGATTCATCTTCTGATTCATCTTCTGATAGTGACTCTTCAGATAGCGATTCTTCAGATGACGAAGAAGAAAAGGATAGCGAAGAGAAAAAAGAAGAAGTTGCTAGTAAACAAGAAGAAAGTAAGTCATCTGACAGTGATTCTTCATCAGACTCAGACTCATCATCAGACTCAGACTCTTCTTCCGACTCATCTTCCGACTCATCTTCAGACTCAGACTCAGACTCAGACTCAGACTCAGACTCAGACTCAGACTCAGACTCCGATTCTTCTTCCGACTCATCTTCCGACTCATCTTCCGACTCATCTTCCGACTCCGACTCTTCATCAGATTCTTCATCAGATTCTTCATCAGACTCAGACTCAGACTCAGACTCTTCAGATTCCGATTCCAAGAAAAGAACTAAATCAGAAGACTCCAAGAAATCAAACAAAAAGTTCAAATCAGAGAATTCCTCATCTCAAACTGAATCAATCTCCCCTTCTCCAGAACCTTCAACTGAAGATCTTATACCTGCCACTGCAGAAGAAGAGTTATTACCTGGCCAAAGAAAACATTTCTCTAGAATTGACCGTTCCAAGATTAACTTTGAAGATCACGCTTTACAAGATAATACCTATAAAGGTGTCGCCGGTACTTGGGGTGAAATGGCCAATGACAAATTGTTACAAGTCAGAGGTAAAGACTTCACCAAAAACAAAAATAAAATGAAAAAGGGTTCTTACAGAGGTGGTAGTATAACTTTTGCCTCTGGTTCTTATAAGTTCACTGACTAAACCTACATGTCAACACCCGTCATATTATACTTCCTTTTAATTCTTATTTAGTCATCGTGTACCATAGACTGTCTAGTATATAATAAATTTCATTTCTACTCTATTTATAAATAAAAACATCTAGTTCTTTATCGTATTCTTCCCATTTTTTATATGTGGAACTAAAATATCCTACTCTTTTTTTTTTGGAGCCATATCTGGAGGTCGTGCCAAATTCACATATCTCTCACCAGAAATCAAAAGAAAAAGGATAAAGTCCTTTAATATCAAATTTTGCTTTTTTTTAAAGCTTATTAATTCAATATCCTACTGTCAATCATTCATTCACTATATATCTTTTGTTAATTATTGCATAGGGAATATATCAGAAAGATACCTTCATTGACCACCTACTTTCTTCAACTGAAATATACGTAGCATGTCTCGCGGAGGAGTAAACTACGCGGACCTTGATAAGGGGAACTATTCTGATGATTCTTATGATGAGGAAGTTGACAAACCTTCCAAAAAAGATGATGATTATAGTTATGGGTCCCGTAAAGCAAAACCAAAAACTAAGGTACCGAACACAAAAAAAAGCACTAATAATGAAGATACGGAGAATCGTAAAAGAAAAGCCCTGGAATCGGTTGACGCCATCAAAACTGAACTTAGTGATCATGAGTTTTCTGAAGATGAATTACTCGATTTAACACCCGATATCCCAGCAGATTATGTTCCAGATGCTGTATCAAAAGTTTTTGGTCGTTCTGACTACTCTTATTTGAAGCTAAAACCAGATCATTTCTCCAGACCTTTGTGGATTTCACCTCTAGATAGTAGAATCATTTTAGAATCGTTTTCACCACTTGCCGAACAAGCCCAAGACTTTTTAATTACTATTGCTGAACCTGTATCAAGACCTTCACATATCCATGAATATACTATAACACCTCCATCCTTATATGCAGCAGTTTCTGTTGGACTAGAAACTGAAGATATCATTGCCGTTTTAAACCGATTATCAAAAGTGCCTGTTGCTCAAAGTTTTATAAACTTTATTAAGAGGTCTACAGTTTCTTTCGGTAAAGTTAAACTAGTGCTTAAACATAACAGATATTTCGTGGAAAGTCCACAAGCTGATATTTTACAAATGCTTTTGAGGGATCCAGTTATAGGTCCATTACGTATAACGTCTTCAGAACATTCGGTGACAGCCACAGGATTGGTCCAAAGTTCCGCTCCAGCTCAAGGTGATTTAAGTATACCCGGAACTTCTAAATTGGGTGATCAAAAGGATAATAAAGATGCTGCACAAGTAGAAGATGTTTTCGCAGCTGTGGTTGGTAAAAAGAGTGCCGAAGATGATGAAGACGATGATATGGATACAGTTCACTCTTTCGAAATTGCCAACGAGTCGGTTGAAATCGTCAAGAAAAGATGTCAAGATATTGTTTATCCCATGTTGGAAGAATATGATTTCCGTAATGATGACCGTAATCCTAATCTTGATATTGATTTGAAACCATCTACTCAAATTAGACCCTACCAGGAAAAATCCTTATCAAAAATGTTTGGTAATGGTCGTGCTAGATCAGGGATTATCGTGTTACCTTGTGGGGCAGGTAAGACTTTGGTTGGTATTACTGCAGCTTGTACCATTAGAAAGTCAGTTATTGTCTTGTGTACATCATCAGTATCAGTAATGCAATGGAGACAACAGTTCTTACAATGGTGTACTATTCAACCAGAAAATGTTGCTGTTTTCACTTCTGAAAATAAAGAAATGTTCGCCAGTGAATCTGGTTTAGTCGTTTCTACTTATTCAATGGTAGCAAATACTCGTAACAGATCCCATGATTCTCAAAAAGTTATGGATTTCTTAACATCAAGAGAATGGGGGTTTATTATATTGGATGAGGTCCATGTGGTTCCGGCTGCAATGTTCAGAAGAGTTGTCACCACTATTGCTGCTCATGCTAAGTTGGGTCTCACGGCTACATTAGTTCGTGAAGATGATAAAATTAATGATTTGAATTTCTTAATTGGTCCTAAACTATATGAAGCCAATTGGATGGATTTAGCGCAAAAGGGTCATATTGCCAATGTTCAGTGTGCAGAGGTTTGGTGCCCAATGACAGCAGAATTTTATCAAGAATATTTGAGAGAATCAGCCAGAAAAAGAATGTTACTATATATCATGAATCCAACTAAGTTCCAAGCTGCTCAATTTTTAATTCACTACCATGAAAAAAGAGGTGATAAGATCATTGTTTTTAGTGATAATGTTTACGCTCTACAAGAATATGCATTGAAGTTAGGAAAACCATTTATCTATGGATCTACCCCACAGCAAGAACGTATGACTATCTTGCAAAATTTTCAACACAATGATCAAATAAATACAATTTTCTTATCTAAAGTTGGGGATACATCAATTGATTTACCCGAAGCTACTTGTTTGATTCAAATATCTTCGCATTATGGTTCAAGAAGACAAGAAGCTCAAAGGTTGGGACGTATTTTAAGAGCAAAAAGACGTAATGATGAAGGGTTTAATGCTTTCTTCTATTCTTTAGTTTCCAAGGATACTCAAGAAATGTATTATTCAACTAAACGTCAAGCATTTTTAGTTGACCAAGGTTATGCATTCAAAGTCATTACTCACTTGAGTGGTATGGAACAATTACCTGAATTGGCATACTCCACTCCTCGTGAAAGACGAGAACTATTACAACAGGTCTTGTTGAAGAATGAAGATGCAGCTGGTTTAGAAATTGGTGACGATGCTGATACCAACTTTATGTCCAGGGAAAAGAGAATGAAGATGGAAAGTAGTAATGCTCTAAGAAGTGCTGGTTCATTGGCTGGTTTGGCAGGGGGTGAAGATATGGCTTACATTGAATATAGTAAGAATAAGAATAAGGAATTGAAAGAGCATCATCCTTTAATTCAAAAAATGTACTATAATAAACAGAATCCAAAGAAGTAATATACTTGTATAGTGTTTATATGACGACTAATATATTTCAAAGTTCAGGGTAAAATACAGTGATTTACAATTACTGACATAATTGTATGATTGTAATATTCTATATAAACGGCATAAAAAAAAATTAAAAAAAAAGCTATTAACGAAAATGAATTATAGAGAGCTCTCAGAGCGTATGCATGCAAATGTAAATTGTTCTAGTATTATGACTTATGAACTTTGGACAAAATCGCCAAAGCCTCCATCATCTTCATCACTATCATCACCCTCATTGCTAAATTTATTGTCATGATTATCATTATTATAGTCGTGGGTGTCAATATGCAGATCCTGTCTATCTTGATTTGGACCTTCAGTAGTAGTGGTAGAAATGGTAGATGGTGAAACAGGTAATGATCTTGGAGGGGCTGAAAAAAGGTTGCTATTGTGATCATAATAGTTATCATCATCATCATCTTGGTCATCATTATCATCATCATCAGGGTCATCATCATCAACATTATTATTAATTTTGTGTGTATAATTGCCATGATTACTTATATTATTATCATCATTGATACTTAATCTTCCCAGCCTTGACTCAATTTCCATTAATTTCAATTCATATTTATATTGATCTTCAAAATTTCGGAATCTACGTTTATAAATGCCCAAGCTTTCAGCAAAAGACACAGCACTAAAACTTTCATCAAATTTAAGACCAAGAGCCACTTGTAATAGCAGACCATCATAAGGATCCTGAAATCCAGGAGAATCGAGCTTATCCGAAATATCGTACGGATGATAACCCGAGTCAGGTAACTGTGCAATTATTTTATAGTATTTGGGAGACTCAGGGGTCATTTGAATTGTTTCCTGACCATTATTGGCAATAGAGTATGCTAACTCGATTTTTTTCTTTATTGCTTCACTATCATTTTCTTCAACAGGAGAGGGAATTGGATTATACCAAACTTCTGCCCAAGTGACATCCTTACGAACCGTAGTGAGATTACCTACCGAGGGAGGGATTTCAACGACATTATATAATTCGAGTCTCAATCTCAATCCTTTATGTGGTTGAATGATATCTTTTTGAGCTGATAGAAAGGAATTAGATGGATCATTGTCATTATTAATGGCATTATTATAGTTGGACATACTTGGATCATAGAATACAGACGATTCATCCGATAAACCTTTTGGTAATGAGAAAAGATCAACACTATCAGTAATAACCTCTTGTTCAATCACCCTTAGATTACCCTGCCACACAGTATTAGATCCATTAAGATTCCATTTATTTAAAGAAATATCACCGGGTGGGATTCTAAAAGTCGACACACCATCCGTTTCAAATAGCTTCGTTGATATCACGTTATCCATGGCTAGTTGAGATTAATTATACTTTAGATAGTTCAAGGGAAAGATAAAAGTCTAAGTTTGAAATTGCAACGTAAGATATATGGTAAAAATGCATACAACTTGACACTTTAGATAGCAAAGATTCTTCTACTTAGGCAAACGAATAAACACAAAACACAAAAACACAAAAAAAACCACGTTAGAGTTTACTCTCAAGAGTCTTGATTGAAAAAATCTTATACTTCAGTGAGTACTTTTCTATATGAACCCTCTCAATGAGTAGTTTTGATTAGTTGTGGGTGATTTAATTTAAAGTAAGCAGTATCGGTTTTTTTTTATGATATATCTTCCTATTGTTCTCTGGCCCCCTGTGATTCTCCAAAAGGTTCCGAAATCATCACCACACCCGTACACACAAAAATGTACGGGTTGATTTTTGGGCGACATATTTTTATTTGCACGACACGCGACATTTTAAATAGAGTAGTGCGCTACACATAAACTTACCAAAAAATTTTCGGTTTTTTTTTTTTTTCACTTCGACGGGTACTAAATCAGATTTGAAGTGTTCATCTATATAGCCAACAAACATTCAACAATTAAGCTCACGTATAACCAATCATGTTCAGAAGCATATATAGACCTGTTGTGTCTAGTGGGCCTGCTGCCAGCTGGTTAGCCAGATGTTATAGCAATAAGGGTCCAGTACCAGACTTCAGTCTGCTTACCAAGGTTATTCAAAATTCCAACTCCACTTCCAATGATAACTCCAATAAAAGTCAATCTCATTTCAGTTCATCTTTCAAAGCTCCTAACAATATGAGTACAGTTGAACATGTTGATTCCTTACTTGGAGGTTCTGATCAACCAGCATATCATAGTATTAGTACCAGAGACACTTACCTTGGATCTGAAGTTAGACATCCTCGTGAAGTTGCTAAAGATATTCGTCTCAGAGGTCCATTAGCTGGTAGAGCCGTTAATGTGATTGGTAATAACCTTACCAGATCAGTGGGTCAACTCAGAGCTCTTACTAGAGATAATAAGCTCAGACATTTAAAGAAAACCCAGAGTAGATTTACAACTCCTGCCAAGTTCAAGAAACAAAAGAAGAGAGAATGGTGGAGAAGAAGATTTGCTGAAGGTTTCAGAGGCATCATGTCACAAGTTCAAGATGCTAGAAGAAGAGGTTATTAAGTTGACTGTCATCCTACCAACTTCACCACAAACATAAAAAAATACCATACTCATAAACATATCCTCGAACCTTAACCCTAACACTAACCCCTGCACCTTATTACAAAACATGTTACTACTCGTAATACTCATAAACATACCACTACGCATGAATAATGTTTACGACCCGGATATACTAACGGAGTGTATTGGTCATAATATCTTCAATAACTTTCAAATAACGAACGATTACGTCTGTTCTCTATTTTGTAGTCTTTAATTTCCTAGATATATCTCATATCCTGTACATAGATTTTTAATAAAACCAACATATGGTTCCCAGTATATAACACCAGTAGTTGATCTGATCAAGTGTATGATTCTTCAATTGTAGCCCTCTAGGCCATCCAATGAAATGGAAAGAATTCACGATTACTCTGGTTTCGAGACTTTTTCTTTGTTCCTCTCGGAGCTTATCTTAATTCAGATCTCAAGAGCAAGGCCACAAAAGAATCACAGAAAAAAGATTTTCCGCCCATCTCTCAGAAAATTCCTACTCCTTTTGAGAGATAGCTCGTGTTTCCCTGTTCCATTTTTCGATATATTGTTGATTCGTCTAGTTAAAAAGGCATAAAGAAAAAAGAATTCTGGTGTGGTTAAAGAGGCTGAAACAAGTGAAAAAGTTTCCAATTATTTTCAACTTTTTCATTTCCTCTATTTTGATCTGTTATCAGGAGAATTCACAGCCAATTAAGCTCGTCACTTCTCATTAGTCATACGCAATACTTTTCTGATTTACGCTGGCAATTGGAAACTCTACTCCTTCTTAGACGTTTGGTCACCATTAAATTTGCTTGCTTATTTCATTTCTTTGATGCCTGTTGTCTTTTAGCGGATCCTAATTCATCATTTCAAAGTAAAATAAAGAAATAATTAGAAGGATCATGTCAACAACCACAAAAGACCGTGGTATCCCCGCCATAACAGGAGAAGTTGATTATTCTAAAGCGATTCATCTCTTTCCGAATATTTTGCAACCATACAGACCAACAATAATTGCTTATGGTTCCTCTTTCATAGCTACAACGATCGGATTTCCACTCGATACAGTTAAAACTAGAATGCAAACTCATAAAAATTTCAAAAGTTACTTTGATTGCATCAGAAAAACTTATCGTAATGAAGGTACTCGAGGATTTTTTAGAGGTATTTGGGCTCCTCTTATATCAACCTCCTTCTCTAAATCATTCAGTGTATTTTTATTTACCAATGTGAAACCTTATATCTATAAAGCTCTTTATAATGATAATGAAATCAAATCATCATCATCGGTTACCCATCCTTTCATTCGTAATATACCTGTCTGCTTCTTAAGTGGATGTATTGCTGGTGGTGGTGTATCATTATTTGCATGTCCTTTTGAATTTACTAAAATTTATGCCCAGATTGAAAAAGTTATTAAAAATAAATCTTTAAAAGATGCTCCTAGAAATTTGGCTGCTCAAAATTCTGAACTCACTTCATCAACTTTACAAACAGTGAAGAACATCGTTAAACATGAAGGAGCTCGCGGTTTATATTCGGGTTTTAAATATCATTTTATCAGAGATTCTTTGTCTTCCGGGGTTTATTATTCTGTATATGAATCATTCAAATGGGGGATGAATAATATCATTAATAAGGATCCAAATGAGTCCTCACAAATATCAATCCTATTGGCTGGGGGTAGTGCAGGAATGCTTTGCTGGACTTTAATTTTCCCTATCGACACCACCAAGTCTTTAATACAGAAAGATGTCGTAACCAATATTCTTAGAAAAGAACAAGGTTTAGAACCCAACCCTCACAGAGTGAGAAAATTACAAAAGATTGAAA
Source organism: Hyphopichia fennica (assembly GCA_030444945.1). Lineage (NCBI taxonomy): Eukaryota > Fungi > Ascomycota > Pichiomycetes > Serinales > Debaryomycetaceae > Hyphopichia > Hyphopichia fennica. The sequence goes on from JAJMOB010000003.1 coordinate 588,786, forward strand.
GAGGTTTATATAGGGGTTTAGGAATCTCTGTTACCAGATCATTCATTGTTAATATGGTGTTCTTTAGTGCTTTTGAACTTGCAATGTCTTATATTGCTTAATCTCTCATCCACATATTGACTTTCCTTATTGATAGTCTCCAAATTTCCTGTAAATAGAATCCTAAGCTAATAATGTTATTTTAATATATAGATATATTAATAGAATTTATTTATTTATTTATACATGATATGAATTAAAGATCAAGGAACCGTAGTTATCTAGTCTCTACTTCTGCCGCGTCCTCGAGACTCTTCCTCCTGCGACTTTTTATTCTCGTCTACCTCAGAGCTCTTAGCTTTTCTAGGTCTGCCTCTTTTTTTCTTTGCTGGCACAATTCCTTCCTCGATATCAGAAGAAAGTTCTCTAATACTACGTTTCAATGGTGATTTAGAGCGAGTACGCTGTGCCGGATGGTCAACAGAGTCCGTTTGCCACGATACTTTTCTAGAACCTGATCTAGTGTGAGACGCAACCAGTGGTTCTTCTTTAGCAACAGGTGATAGTTCACTACTGGAAAAATCCCTATTCGACGGAATAGACATTTTGGGCAAAGACTTACCATTGGTCTTCTTTGGTGCAGTGAAACCCTTTTTCTTACCGCGTTTCTTCCTTTGTTTTGGAAGCTTTAGTTTTGGTATAGGATCCGACTGATATATTTTAGGGGACCTTACTTCATCTTCTTGATTTGCTTTTTTGCCAATTCTGCTTCTAGTCAGTTTTCTGATTGGAGAGTCGGCAATTTGGTCTTCAGCTTTAATCTCAGCAGAACTATCAACTCCAAGGCCTTCTTGAGCTTCTTCTACATCAGGTTCCGTGACTTGAGTTAAATTATCGGCTATAATACTTTCCCGTTTCGTATCAGCATTCAAGCTAACGACATCTTCAACAAATCTGAGCTCTCCACTGGCGCCAACGTTCAAGTTTTTGTCTTCATCCTCTCCGCTTTCAGTTCCAGCTCCCTTGGTTAATTTTTCAGTGGCCTTCTCTTCTCTCGAATCCTCGTCGAGCGCAGCATCTCCTTGCAATTTATTAGCAGCCTTCAATAATGTATCTGTGATCTCCAATTCAACTGACTTTTCATTCTCTGAGTCATTAGAATCTTCAGGCTTTTCTTCAATAATGCTGCTTTTTGTGATTTCATCGTTTTTTTCAAAGTTGAAGGGACTGTCTTCATTCTTGTCTACCTTTGTATCTTCTTTAGCCAGAGTATCATCCTGATCAATCATCTGAAATGGTTGAGAGGAACTTGAATTTTTCTTCTTGTTGGCTAATTCGAGTAGATAGCTCAAAATCCCTGACTCAGCTTTGCCAGACTCCACATGTGAATCAACTCTTGGATCATGTTCGGAGGTTTGTCTAGCCTTGGTTTCATCAGATGCTCTCTTTTCTTCATCTGTAGCTTGTTCAGCCGAAAATAGCTCGCCATTAATATCTTCCTCTACAGCTTGACTATCGGCTTTATCAGAGTTTAGCGTAACTTCTTGCTCGCTAGGAATCACATTTAAGTCATTACTAACCTCTTCATTTAAATCGGAAGAGTCGGTGGCAGTATTTTCGAGAACATGTTTCAAAGCTTCTTTAGCTTCTAGTATTGCTTCTTTTTCAGCATGTTCAGCATCAGAAGTTGTATCACCAACAGGGAGAGCATCATCTTGTATACTTAAATGCTTATCGGAGTCATGGTCGTCCCCTTGATGTTCATGTGGGTCCTTTAGGACATAGCTCTCCAGCAGAGGAATATTTTCATGCTTCTGATCAAGCTGGTCAACATAATCATCATCAGGAATCAAGTCGTTTGATTGACCGGATTCCAATGCCGACTTCACATCTCCCTTCACATTATCAAGCTCAGAAGACTGTTGTTCCAAATCAGGCTCACTCATTGAATCGATGTTCTGAGTTTTTTCATTTTCATAGTCCTCTGTATCTTGCCCACAGGCGTTAGATGCCTCTTTTAATTTGTCATTTATACACTCGTTGACATTATCATTTGCATTCTCATTTGATATATTGACTTTTCTCTGAGTTTCATCACAATCCGCGTTCTCAGTTTGATCATCATGTGTTCTCTCATTTTCGCCATCTGTAATATCGGCAGGCTTGGTAACGCCTTTATTAGCATCTGAGCTCGTTATGGCTGTATACTGCTCTGTTTCGGCATTAGAATCCGAAGAGTCGCTATTTTCACTGGAAATAGGCTCAAGCTGCGGAGCTTGAATTGGATTTGTTAACATATCATTTTCAGTGGTAAAATCTGGAGTCTCAGTTGAAGGAGTAGCCGATCTATGGCTTGACAGTGATCTTGAAAAAAACCGGGACATTGGGCTGAGTATTGATTTTTTGAATCTCTTGAAGGTAGAATCATTGTCATCAGAAACTGATTCACTTGAACGTTTGGTTCCGAGAGGGGGTGTAGCAGAGGTTTCGTTATCACTGTTCGGCAATTCCTCTGCGTCAAATTCCATTCGTTTATTTTCTATTGCCGGTGTTCCCTGTACGGAGGCTACTTCGTCTATTGAAGTTGGCAAAATCACTGAAAAATCATTGAATATGACAGACTCAGATTCCATTTCTGTTGCATTTACACTTTGCTCAATTTCTTCAGGCTCAGTGACAGTAGTGGGTCGAGTCACTTCAACAGTTGACTCAATACTCTCAGTAATTGTCATTCCGTGAGGTTCACCCAAATCGTTTATCGAATCTGGCTTTTCAACAGGTTCGATTATACCAGATGGGTGTATTAAAGAGTCATCCATCATCTCAATAGATGTTGATTCCTGATAAGGGATAATATTCACATCTACAGGTTCAAAAGGCTCTTCTATTTGTACCTGAGCAGTGGTTTCATGGAAAGAACTAGTCTCTGCTGAATGATTAGAAGAGCTCTCTGTAGATGGCTCATTTTCCCTTACGGAACCATTATCAGATTCTTTGCTCTTTATTTCCTCTTCAAGAGATTCAGCAATACTTATATCTGCTTGCTTTGTATATTCATTCTCCAGCTTATGGCCTTCGCGATCTTGATCTGTTTCTTCTTGGGTTTCACGAACTAAGTTTGAAAAGCTTTGTTTCTCACTTTTGCCTATTGTTTCAGTTTCAGAAGCGTCAGAGGGTTGATTGGTATCATCAAATTTAGAAGATTCCGTGGGATCTTTATTGAAAGTTTCGGAGTCTACTTCTTTATATTTATCATGCTCGAGATCTGGACCTCTCTCGTTCCTATCTTCGTGCGATTCGTCAGCATGTTCATAATCATCTTGAAGGAATAAGTCATCATTATAAAGTTCCTTGGTATCTTCTGCATGTTCATCTGTTAAAGAAGCAGGACCCTGTTTCAAGTCATCATTGTCACTGTTTTGCGTCTGAGGGAATTCTGTAATATGCTCTTTGAAAGACGTTTCATCATCTTCGATATTAACATCATTAGACGTACTAGTATAATTGTTTTCATCTTGGATTTCATGATCCTCCTTCAATGATTCGCTGGTAGCATCATTAGTAGCTCCAATTATGTGTCCTGAATCCTGATATTGAACTGGCTCATTTCTGAAATCTCCCTCTTGGTCTTTAACTTTTGAAACATCATTACCTTCAGCAATACTGATGCTCTCTTCAGCGTCAATATAGCTATAGCTGTTATCACTAGAATCCACAGCAGAGTCTTCTTCCTTTGAATGAGTAGGTGATTGTTCATGGACAGTTTTTTCAAAAACTATTTCTTCGTGGGCAGGTCCTTCGTGGGTGGGTTCTTCTTGGGTAATTTCTTCACGAACAGTTTCTTCTTGGGTAATTTCTTGACTGACGGTTCCTTCGTAGGTAGTGTCTTCAAAAGCTATTTCCTTTTTATCAATATTTTCAGAAAGCACGTCATCTTGGTCATCTTCTTCTGATGAATTTATCTTTTGCTGAGTTTGAGTTGAAATACTATTTGTGTCCGACGCAGTCTGGTAAACAGTCTCCTCTTCCTCATTTATTTCAATCAGATGTTCATTTTGGGCATCAGCTGGAGTTGAAGATTCATTGCCAAAAAGTTTGTTCTGGTTCTCAATCCCATCATATGCATCTTCATACAGAGTATTTTGAAAACTTGCAGGTTCTTGAAAAGATTCATAAAGCGTTTCATCTTCGCGTTCTTTCGCTCCAGAAATACCTTCATCAATTATTGAATCATCTTCGTTGAACTGGTCCCGAGTGAATTGGTCTACTTGCCTCGAAATACTATCCAATATTTCCTGTTGTTCATCAGGCGGCTGCTGAGGGGTACTTGAAGCAAACCCAGGGGCTTCTTCCATTTCATCTTCTTCCTCAGACTGATCGTCGAGAACTATTTGAACTCGGCTAGTATCATCATGCTGATCATCAGTTTCAATTCTTGCTTGATCTGCTTCTTCATTTCCATCTTCTTCGGATACATGTTCAACTTCAATATGATGAGAATCATGCTCGCTTTCAGCTTCGATATCTTCAGGACTTGGCCCTTGTTCAGCATTCTCAGTATAGTGGAAGGAGGAATTTGGAGCATCTTCATAAATACTGGCTTCTTCATTTGAAGAAGGAACATGTTCCTCAACCGCTTTCAAAGTGGGGTTGGTTTTTTCTTCAGTTAGACCCTGTCCTTGCTTTTGTTGGAGAGTTTCGAGTTGGTTAGTATGATTAGACTCTGCATCATAATACTGTGTATCATCTGGTCCTTCAGTTTCTGGTTCTTCTCTAATTTCTTCAATAATATCGGCGTCATGATGTGTGTTTTCATTTGTGGGATAAAATGAAGCTGTGAAATTTGGTTCAACTGAAGCACTTCTTGAAGATCTTATTTGAGAAATTTCTTCCTCCAAATTATGAACGGAATGGAGTTTTATGTTATATTTTATTTCTGTTTCTTTTAAATGATCGAGAACAGTTTCAGGATCTTCGTCTTCAACTGTTTTGAAAACAGGGAAAGTCCTACTTGGACTTGGCACTTCGAGCTCAGCTTCAGGCTCTTTCAATTCGGAAACAGGTTCGGAATCAGCCATTGAACCATCAGTAATATTTGCCTCCTCATCGTCTAATTCTATGTGATGAGGTAACTCAGGAGTCAACTCAAATGACTCAGGAATGGGTGCTATAAGCTCTTTTTCTTCATCGATGTTAGGTGGCAAAGTGGTATTGATATTATTATTATTATTATTGTCAGTCAACTCGCTATCAGCTGCGTAGTCACTATTTACAATGATAGAATCCGGTAGTTTTGGAGGGTCAATACTATTTAAAGTATCTTTGGACTGTGAAGGTTCATTTGGATAAATTGGTTCATTGCCAGCAATCGGTTCAATATGTGTGGATGCACTATGAAGAGCAGTTTCAGCTAAATTTAGTAGTTCCAGGTCATTAGCAAAAAGGTTATTTGCATCATTGTAATCATTAAGCTGTTGATCTTCTAAATTTATACCAGGATTAATATCACCCTCACTTTTACTTTGCTCTTCGGAATTAATATCATCCTCACTTTCACTTGGTTGATCAGAATTAATATCGTCCTCACTTTCACCTTGTGCATTATGATTAATTTCACCATCGCTTTCACTTTGTTCAGAATACTGCTTCTGCTGGTTGAACGATTTGTTTTCGTCATCACTATCTATTACTATAATATCAGAATCTTCTTCTTCAGATGGGGTATGGGAAAAGAGGCCATCGTCATTGCGATCTGGATGTCCCGGTCTGTTTTCAAGTAGGTCATTATCCTCATTATCTTGGTTATCTTCCCCTGGATAATTTTGATTAGGTGTTTGGTTTTGGGTATTATAATTGTAATCAGATAGACGGGGTCTTCCATCTTTAACATGATATGATACACCTGAGCTGGTATGTTGTTGAGAAGGGCTATGTTGAACGGTGGCTGGATATTGTGGATAATTAAGGTAGTCATCACCATCGTTTTGTATGTCATGACCAGATTCTCCTTCTTCGTCCTGGCTAGATGGTTCATCAGAATTGTCTTCATTGACTTCTTCTTGCTCTTCACTATAATAAGCGTCATTTTGACCGTCATAATCTTCCTCGACATCTTGTTCCTCCTGATCATCTTCCTCGACGTCTTGTTCATCTTGCTCATCTTCGTCATCTTTCTCATCATCCATGCTTCCAAAAATGTATTTATTCCCACTATCTATTAACGAAGGTTTAGGAGGGAGACGTCTTTGTTGAAAGTCATCTGGTTCAGAAGATAATACTTCTATGACATCGTCATCATCGTCATCATCATCATCTTGTTGTTGTTGTGGTTCAGAAAATTGATAATTAGGCTGAGAAGGTAATTCTTCAAATGGTTCTGAGGGAACAGGTTTCAAATGGTCAAATGTAGCAAATTCAGATTCTTGAGGTTCTTCTGGGTATGGTGAATCTTCATGTTCAAAGGGACTCGAATGATCATAGTTTTCAGCTTCATCATTTTCGTCAACTTCTTCCTCATCATCTTCAATTTCTTCTTGACTAATTAAATAATGATCTAATTTTTTAAAAGAATCTTCAAATATTTCAGATTTATATTTTTTTTTCAATTCCGTTTCATAATTTTGAATTGATAATGATTTTAATTCATCATTTTGTTTTTTTAAAGTATCCTTTACGGTAATACCCAAATTATCAATCCAAGAAACCAATTCATCAGGATTCCCATTATGTATAGGTGGAGGTTGATGATTTATAAAAGAATGCAGTGTAATATGAGAGTCTAATGTACTATTACCATTGAATAAACGAATTGGTAATGGAGTTCGAGATTTTTCAATATCGTCATTATCATAAGTTTGATCACCATTATTATTAAAGGTGGAATTAGAATTAGAATTAAAATTAGAAAGATTCGATTTATTTCGATCTATCAATTTTTTAGAAGTAAATGGTGACGGGAAACTGTTTGTCCCCATTCTGCAATGTATGGATTGGCTATTGAGATGGTATTTAAAATAGGTTCTTGCTCTCTTCTCTTTCGTTTTTCATTTTTTTCTCTATTTTATTTTATTTTTCTTTTGGCTTTTTGTTTACTTTTGAGAAATTTGGTGTTTCTGCGAGCAACAGCAGAAAAATCAGAGATGCTCTTCATCATTTACGATATTAAGGGTGCTCCCACTTGAATTGACTGGAATGGAAGTGGAAATGAAGTAGTAAGAAAGATGGGAATACACATGTACTTTCAAATCAGTTAAGTAGTTTTTAAAAAGTACACTTATTTACAACGTCTAACTCATCCACAAACAGAAAAAGAACAAAAAGAAGAACAGAAAAATGTACGGGTGTTTACAAACACATACCATTAAAAGTATACACAGTAAATGCACCAGGCTAGGCTAGATCAAATTATGACTATACGAAACATTTAAATTAACCGAAAATAACTATTTTGAAGGGGCAAGTTGAATAACTTTCAACAGGTCTATTCTAAAATTAGACCAGTTAAGTTCATTGAGTGGCACATGAAACAAAGACAAAAATAAATGTTGATAATTTAAAAGTTATAGCGAAGTTATAAAATTTGAAATATGCAAAAGAAGGTTTTTTTTTTCTTCCCTTAGTATTGAAAGAGAAGAGATCATGCACCTTTTAAAAATCTATTCATTTGCATCATTAAATAATTCAATTTTTTCTTTTTTTTTTTTTAATTTTGAAACACCCATAACAATTCGTGACTGAAATTTTGTAAAAGGGACACTTTAGAAAATAAAATAAATTAGTAAACAAACATTGAAAATTGTTAAATTTTTAAGACAAAAAGACAAAATGTTAAAGAACAACAGAACAATTGATGATTCACAAAATAAAACGAAACGGCACTCGAGAAATAGAAATTAATAAATTTAGAAATTCGCTAGCTTTAAAATGAAACTTAAATCATTAGAGTCATAAACTTTATGAAATTAATGAAATTTATGAAATTTTAATTAAGTTTACTTAAGTTCAATGAATATAATCTTGAACAATACCGGTATCTATTTTAAGATTATGCGATGAGAATAGGTTATCATGAAAATTTGATAACCTGGCTTTTTAGATATTGAAATTGAAATTTCACAACCAAACACAACACACACAACACACACAAGGCACAAAAGAAAAGGGAAAAAAAAGGAACCAGCGGATGAGTACAATAGTTTTGAAATTCTTACAAAATAAATTAATTAGAACAATTAAACAATTAAAAAGAACAATATTGATAAAAGAAAAAATTGATGTAAATTAACCTATCTTTTTGTTAATTGTTAATTTAGTAGAAACAATTATCGAATAATATTTATGAAAGGGTGGGGCTTAGTGTTAAACTTAAAGTATTTTGGTGTATTTATTTTTCTTTCTGACACCATTTGTAGAAATGACCCTCCCCCTCACGTTAATCCTATGCTTCCAGTTGCTGTTGTGATGGTGAGGATTCGTATACTTCAATAGATTGTATTCTTTTTATGTTAATGAATGTAGATCAGTCTATTATTTAGTGACTTCTTTATTCAAACCGTTTTACTGTTTTAGAGCTGTAAAACGTTTAACAAGAAGTCAATCAATTTGAATAAATTTTGAGTTAAACTTGTTGTTTTCCCAGTATTGTTATTAAACTTCCCTATCCAGCCCATTTTTTCTTTTTTTCTTTCTTTTTTTTTTTTTGTTTTGTTACTGAATTTTTTTGTTCTGCATTGTTGTTTCACATTTTTTTTTTTTTTTTTTTTTTTTTTTTTTTTTTTTTTTTTTTTTTTTTTTTTTTTTTTTTTTTTTTTTTTTTTTTTTTTTTTTTTTTTTTTTTTTTTTTTTTTTTTTTTTTTTTTTTTTTTTTTTTTTTTTTTTTTTTCTTTTGGCTTTTTTTTTTTAACACCCAGCCTATTCAAAGTTTCTATGCAGTTTGGCCTTTACCTTTCATCTTTCCTTTTCATTTCAAGGACTATACCTGATCTATAGGATTCACATCCTACTTCTATATAGGGTTGATCCCTAATGAATTAAGATAAGGTGAATGCAGGGTTGGGGTCACTACAAATGTATTTCTGCATCCCTTCCTTATTTATTTCTTAATGTAGGTTTATTTTGTATACCCATTGTAACTTAATAGATACTTATGGATACTTATGGATACTCAAAGAATGATTAATGAGTTCTTAGTGACAGTTTCATACTCAATTCAAATTCATACTCAATTCAAATTCATACTCAATTCAAATACCCATGCTCAGTTCGTATTAATCTTCATATACTGTTCTTGCCATATCAATGTTCATGTTCATATTACTGTTCATGTTATTCATGTCCATCATGACAAGTTCATCATGACAAGTTCATCATGTTCATTCATGCTGATCATGTTGTCTTTTGTCTGGTTTTCATTCGGACTTTTATTAGGAATTTCTTTTTCTTTATAAGCTGCAATACTTCAATATACCCTAATTAAGACACCCATAAATTTCTTTTTTCTTCTCTGCCATACTAAAAAAATTCATACTGAAACTTTATTCCCTTCTCTCTCTCTTACAAATTTAACTTTCCAAAATTCTATTATTGTCATACATTTAATTTTTATTTTTCTTTCATTTCTTCTGGTTAAAATTTCAACTAGTGATGCCTTGTCTGCCGGCACTTCATCTTAATCCCTTTGATTAACAAAAAAAATAGTAATATAAGTAGGGATGAATTTCTCTTGTAAATTTTTACTCTTCTTCTTTTTCTTCTTTTTTTAATTATATCATATTTCTCATTTAATCATTTTATCTCAATTTTAAGCAATAATGACCATTCAAGCAGCTGATTTCGATCCAGAAGTTCCTCCTCAAGCAGTTGATACTTATGAACCAAGAGAATCTCCTAGAATCGCTTCTCCTTGGAAGAATACCTTGATTGCAGTTTTGGGTGAATTCTTTGGTACTTTTATCTTTTTATGGACTGCTTTTGTCATTGCTCAAATTGCTAATCAAGATCCAAATGTTGCTAAAGCCGGTAAAGGTTCTGATCCTCAACAATTGATTATGATTTCTTTTGGTTTTGGTTTTGGGGTTATGGTTGGTGTTTTTATGTTTTTCAGAGTTAGTGGTGGTAATTTAAATCCTTGTGTTACTCTTTCTTTGGTTTTAGCAGGTGCTATTCCTCCAATTAGAGGTCTTTGTATGGCTGTTTCTCAAATGGTTGCTGGTATGGCTGCTGCTGGTGCCGCTTCTGCCATGACTCCTGGTCCAATTGCTTTTACCAATGCCTTGTCTAATGTTTCTAGATCAAGAGGTGTTTTCTTGGAAGCTTTTGCTACTTGTATTTTATGTTTGACCGTTTTATTATTGGCTGTTGAAAAACATAGAGCTACTTTTATGGCTCCATTTGTCATTGGTATTGCTTTGTTCTTGGGTCATTTGATTTGTGTTTTCTACACTGGTGCTGGTTTAAATCCTGCTAGAACTTTTGGTCCTTGTATTGCTGCTAGATCTTTCCCAGATTATCATTGGATTTATTGGATTGGTCCAATCTTGGGTTCTGTTGTTGCCTTTGCCATTTGGAAATTATTCAAAATCTTGGATTATGAAACTTGTAACCCAGGTCAAGATGCTGATTCTTAAATTTAATGTTTACTAAAACTTGTGATTTGCAGCATTCTTTTAATCTTTTCTCTTTGCACGCTCACTTAATGGTTCATCAATGAAGGTTGATGATTTGGACAAAAAACTATAGTTAATTGACTACTTCAATTCTTAATAATATTCATTTCTCAATACATTAGTATTTAATTTTTACATTTTATCGTAGACCCTCTCTCTGTGTAGATTTCATTAATTGACCTTTTGATGTCGCAAATCACAAAAGCAAATTGAAGACCCTTCGTCAATTTTTCAAGTTCTTGGTTGTCAATACAATAGTCGTACCCTACTTTACAATTCAATTGAAGCTATGTTTTTTTTTTTTTTCTCATACGAAACTGATTCAAACTACTCGGTATATTTTCAATGAAAAGCCCTTTGAAAAGAGCCTCCAAAGCATACTATGGTTTTTAGAAAAGAAAAATTAGCTAACAAGTTCCTCTAAATCACAAATGAGTTCTACATGATCATATACTGAAAAGAGAGAGACATTTAAAGGTATTCCACCTCCCACTTTAAAACGTCTTTTTTAAATAATACATTGTACTCTTGAGATGAAATACCTATATAAAAGATCCTTGAATCATGTATGTTAATGCCTCTTCAGAATTCAAAAAAACAATTATGGGATTGGCACGACTACTATTTTTCCTTTTTTTTTTTTCCTGTTTTTTGCTTCCTCAGATTTTGATCAAAAGCCCTGTTTATCTAAACTGAAATCAACTTTTGCAATTTTTTTGTTTACAAAATGAGTAGCAAATAGAAATTGGGGAAGTGTTACAGTCTAGAATTGGAAGTACTGTTCCATTTCACGTCTCCTGATTAATAAATAATATATGTACTATAATATGTCTACTATAATGTATGTATATTTTTAGACTATCTATCAAATGGGGTACAGACATATCAAAAAGTGCCGAAGATATTGAATAATGCCTTGATTCGATTGAATCTAGCAATATTATTGATTTCTCGAACCTGTAACTCTTTAAGAGTTTTCAATTCAGACTCCAATAATAATTCATCTTCATGTCCTTTAACATCTTCTCTTTCACATTTTTCTAATAGAATTTTATGATCACTTTTAAATGATTGAATATTGGTTAAAATTTCACCCATACTGAACACTAATGAATGGGTCAAATAATTATATGCAGTTGTTGGTTTATGTCTGAAAAGATAAAACGTTTTAGATGCAGCTCTATCAGCACTCCTAGGAACTTCTTGAATTTCAATGACATTCATATTAATTAACCTATAAACTTCATTTCTGACAGTTTTTTCTTTTAATAAAACAGAGTTTGATAACGTTTTTTCATCAGCCAATTTTAAACTCTTGAGACATTTTAATACTCTTAATGACGATACACCTAATGTAGTCTTGATTAAAGTATCATACGTGAAATCTTTAAGTAGTTTAACTAATGAGGTATATGGAATATAGTAATTACCAGCACTCAATTCTACTAAAAATGGAATAGATGATGATCCACTTAATAATTTCAAATGATGTTGTACCAAAGTCAATGAATGGGGATCCGAATTATCAGTATTAGTCTCAAATAAATTAGAACTTGAGGAATCTACTGAGTCAATATCCAAGTCAATTGTTTCATTCTCGGTTTTGATTTTTTTTGTTGGTACATCATGTTCAAAATCATGCCCTCTCTTCTTGGGATTATTTGGCTTGAGGAAATTATGAGTTAATATAGAATTTCTTAAATCAACTTCTTCAGGTAATTTATCAATTAAATCACGAACATTGAAAGTAATCTTCTTATTATCAATTAATTCATTTTCAATAGAACTAATGTATATTCTTTCTTCTTCAGGATCATTTATCAAGCCACTGATCTGCATAAAAGGATGATTTAAAGCGGGCGAGTTTTTTTCAATTAATGATAATGCAACTTCATACACTTTAGCTGTCAATACCCCGATTCTTGACTTAGCAAATTCACTCAAGGCAATAGTTCTCAAGAGTTTTTGGAATCTGGCCAAGTTGAATTTCATAACAATATGAGACCTAATCTTTTGAATTCCGTTCTCTGTAGTAAATATATCTGAAGGAGTATTACCAGATTCTAATAAATCTTTAAATTTGATTTTAGTCTTTTCTTTAGCTTCATTGACTCTTTTGATTTCACTAGTGGTTGCACTTCTTGGTGTGTTTTTTAAAATGCCTTGATACATGTTGTCCCATAAATCATCCAAAGGGTTCAAATCAAATTGCTGAAGTCTCACTAACCACCCATCATGATAAAGCTTAACAAAGATGTTTTGTTTATTATATTTATCTTCTTCATCTTCAATATTACTCAAATAATCCTCTACTTTGATATGCCCATTTTCAATAATGTTTTGAATAACCTCTGCCGTTTCTTCACCGTACGTTACTTTAATATGATTGATTATATCACCACTATGCAATAAAACTAATATACCTGAATTATCAAATGTGTAAAAAAATTGTTTTGAAGTTTCGTCACGCCAATAGTTAATACAGTTCAATTGAATAAGTGATACCAATGATGTTTTCACCAATTTCAAGGGAATCTTAGATTTAACACTGAGTTCTTTAGCATTAAGTCGACCATAAGAAATCAATGTCGATAGTATGACTGCCGCTATTTCACCAAGATGATTGCGGGCAACACTAGTATATAAATATGAAAAGGGTGATTGTGACTTAGAAGCCTCAGAAAGCTCAATACTCATTTTCCCCGGGAATGTCTGTCTATGAGTAATATGTTGACTTTGATTCTTCTTTTGAAGTAATATATTTAATGAACTCATCAGTACCTCTTCTTGTAAATTTTTTTTTTTTTTGTCAGTTCTCTGCTTTTGTGCACTATTTTTTGTATGTGTGCTACGCAGCTCGACACATTTTTTTTCAAAAAGAAGGCAAGTTAAAACTACAACTAGCTACACATTTTTAACCAACGAAGTATTCTTATTGTCATAATGCCTTCAGTAAAGCAATTGCTTAAGTCGGCCAAGGCGTCAATTGAGGCAAATGATCCAGAATCAACTTTGGAATTTGTGGACGATATACTCGATGAGGAAAAAGACAATTACTATGGCTACCTCTTCCGTGGGAAAGCTTATCAACTTATGAATAAAGGCGATGAAGCTGAGGCGGCATTCGAAACAGCTGTCAAATTGAAACCAGATGTGCTACTCGGTTGGAAGGGTTACTTCCAAGCAGTTTTATCTGGTGAAAATCACCCTCTCATTTTCCTGACCTTGATCTCATTGATTAAATTACAGATCGATCAAGGCATTTCATACGCAGATTCATTAAAGGACTTAAGAAGTTACTTAACTAGTCATAAATATAACTCCAAGCCCAAACTAATGGAGTTATATTTGAGAAATGTTATACCAGGCTCACAGTTGGGAGACTTAGTGGGAAACGATTTAGGTAGACCTGAAGATAACTTGAAAAAGCTTCTTGACTTAGTGAAAAAGAATGAACAAGACGAAATTCAATCAAAGGTCTCTAAAGCCAAAATGAAACTACCCAGAGTTTTGACTCAAAAGCACAAAGACGAATTGAATGCTTTGAAGTGGAGTATCTACGAAAGATCAGATTTGATCAATTTGTATGAAAGCTTTTTAAATTGTTGTTCTGATGACCAGCTAAGAAGAAAATACGAAGAAGAATTAGTTAGATACAAATATGACCAACTTCCCTCATCTCCTAATAAAAAAGATTTGTTTAAAGACCTTAAGGAAATGGTGGATGGAATTGTTCTAATTAAAAGTCGTAGTCTTCTTGTGTGGTCACTCTATTTTGATTGGTTAGATGTGAAAAATTTGAGCGAGTTAAACCTCGATAGAATAATAGAATTCTTAAGCTATAATAAACATAAGGGACTAGGTATGGTATTGTACGCTTTCATAATGAGTGACATCAGTCCATTTGATAAGGAGGTTGTTAACAAAAGAGTGTCTGAAATCGGTGAAAGTGATCAAAATAAGTCGAAAAGAAGAAGCAGAAAAAGTAAAAAAGAGAAACGTTCCCAAGAACAAGAAGATGAAGAAAAGTTGCTCGAGAAAGTTGAAACCGATGAAGAAGAAGATGGGCTTAATTTATCTCCCGAAGATGTCTTAGCTTTAATGTTGGCGGGGTTTGATAAGTGTTCAGATTCTGTGTTAGCAAATCGTATTGTCATTTCATTCTTAATTCATTTTAGAGAATATCATGATGCAGCTGAAAAGAATCGTGGTTCAATCAAGCTTTTAGCAGATTTACAAAGAAATATGGAAATTGATTTAGCAAACAGTAGGGAAGACTTACTTTGTTCTTTGGCGATAATTTACACATATCATGAAGCTCCTAAAAATTTTCCAAGAGCTCTCCAACTATATGATCGTATCCTTGAAGGTCACTCCAATAACACAAAAGCTAAAATTGGAAAAGGGTTGATTTTGATTGAAAAGAAAGACTTTTCTGGAGCAAAAGTGCTACTTCAGGACGTTTTTGAAATGGAGCCAGAAAACAATGAAGCCTTAATTGAATTTGGTTGGTGTCAAGTACAGTTAGGAGACTACACTGGTGGTAGAACTAGTTTACTTCACGCTTTAAATAATGTGCAGGGAGTGGGTATAAATAGCAATGAATCTAGAGCTATCGTACGTTGGAGAATTGCACAAACTTACATTTTAGAAGATAATGAAAATGTTGACAGCATCAACGAAGCTTATAGTCAACTAATTAAATCATTGAAAGACCTGAAAAACCATGCCCCTTCGTATACCTCACTTGGTCTACTTTACCAAGAGCATTATAATGATAAAGCAAGAGCCCAAAAGTGTTTTTATAAGGCTTTTGAGTTAGATCTGACTGAGCTTACTTCTGCTAAGTATTTGGTGGAGGAACTCACTAGTAAGAGTGAGTGGGATATTGCAGAAATCTTGTGTCAGAGAGTGGTTACTGACGAAAAATCGCGTCGTAAGTTGTTTAGTCACAACTACGAAGATCCTGATAAATCCTGGCCTTTTAGAATTTTAGGATGCTCTGCATTGAATAAACAAGGTGATGCAAAAGCCATTGAATGGTTTCAAAGTGCATTGCGAATGAAAGCAATGGACACTGAATGTTGGATTGGGTTAGGTGAGGCTTACTATAACTGTGGTAGATTTGATGCTGCTGCTCGTGTTTTTCAACATGTTCTTACAATGGATGAAAACCTGTGGGTTGCTAAGCACATGTTAGGAAGTGTTACTTGTGAAACCGGTGAGTTTACAGAAGGACTTGGTCTTTTAGAAGAAGCTTTGATCCTCAGACCCAAGGAAGAGTGTATTCTAAGTGCGCTCTGTGAAGGGTATCTAGGTTATACAAACAGATTGTTACTTACAGGTTTCATAAGTCGTGCCAACGATAGTAATTTAAAAACGATCAAATATATTGGTGAAGCATTTAAAGTCAATAAAAACTCTCAGAATTTATGGAAGATATTCGGTGAATGCTTGAGTTTTTTCATCAATGTCCAAGAAAATTTGGAGCTGTTCCCTTGTGAGAAAGTGGTTGAGATTCTAGAAAATGTCGAATTAAAGACGGATGGAGAATTTACTCCCACCCTATCAATTAGCAGAGCTGCTGAACTATTTGAAAATAAAGAATACAATGAATCTTTCAGTATGTTCATTATTCTAAGTGCTCAAGCTGCAATTAGTGTATTACCAAACAAATGCAGCAAATATCTCAGATCAATCGCATTATACAACTTGGGCTTAGCATTAATAGAAGGATATAACGTATGTGACAGAATTGAGTATAGAACGTGTGCTATAAAGAGTCTCAAAAAATCAATTCAGTTGGAATCAAATAGTGTGTCATTTTGGGTCGCTTTAGGTAATAGTTATGTCTCTTTCAACCCACAAATTGCTCAGCACTGCTTCATCAAGGCATCTACTCTTGATAGCAGAGATGGAAGTATCTGGTCAAATATTGCAGCTCTTTATCTACGTTATGGAGATGCTGAACTTGCTGAAGAAGCTTTTATGAGATCGCAATCAGTATCTCCAACTCAGTCACAATCATGGTTAGGCCATGCCTTAACATCCCAAGCTAATGGTAAAGATGAAGAGGCCTCCAGATTATTTACGCATGCATATATATTATCTAATGGTCGCTCACCGTTGGCTCAATTGTTATACGGGTTATCTATTATTGACACCCGCGTTAAAGAGGGAGGTAGCGATCCAAGGGATATTGAAGCATCTCAAGAATTTAGTATTGCAAACTTTGCCATGCAAAAATTCTTGAAGTTTCAACCAAATGACGAATTAGGTTTGAAAGTTGCTTTAACAATTGCTGAAAGATGTAAGAACTATGATATTGCAGTAACTATGGGTGAAAAACTATGTGATTTGTTGGAGAAGAAATATGAGAAGAGTGAAAGCGAAGTTATTTTGATCGAGTTCGCCAAATCTAAGACTCAATTAGCCCGACTTTATTTGGGTCAAGGAGATTACGAAAATGCTGTTGTTAATGCTCAATTTACTTTAGATATATTAGGTGAAGAAGATGAAGGACAAGAACAAGAACAAGAACAGGTAGCTGCAAAGCTATCATCGAAAATTGTTATTGGTTTATCTTTTTTCTTTAATGATCAATTTGGTGAAGCTTTGGATGAATTCAAAAGTGTCTTAAGTAAACATAGTGATTCCAACAGATTAATTACATTAATTGCCCAAGTTTTGTATGCTTATGGTACTGAAGAAACCAAACAAGCAGCCCTTGACCAGCTATTCACTTACATTGAAGAAAATGGCTCGACGTTATTAGTTGTTTTAACGCTAGGAGCAATTTCAATTGTTGATGACTTGGAAGAATATTTAAAACCAATCAAAGAAGAGTTACAAGGATTATCATTACCCGAAGTGATGAATGATACAAGAAGAACAGTACCCAAACTTCTCAATGAAATTAACAACCGTATTGGTAAACATGAACAAACATGGCAAAGAAGTGCATTACTCTTTCCACTGGATTACAATGTATGGAAACATTTAAACAGTAGAATGGCATTGACAGTTTCATCATTAAACGAAACAAAGCAAAATGCTTTAGCCTTGTCAGAAACTTACGTTGCCAATGGTAGACTTCGTGAAATTCAACGAGGAATCATGTTATGCCCCGATAACGAAGTTGCATTGCAATCATTAAGGGGATGTTTTTCATAGAAGACTAAATAAGTATTGCTATAGAGTGTTGACTTCATTAGATTGAAGATCGTTTAAAAATAGAGACCTAAATCCTTTGTTTAAAATTAACAATGTAGAGAACATGGCAATTTGTTGTCATCGGTAACTGCGAATTCTATTCATCACTTAACAACTTTATTTATGCCCCCTAAATTAGGAAATTAAATACTTGAAGATTTTCTTAAACATAAAGGTAATTGATGGGCATGGTGACAATTTCAAAGAGCCACGAACTCAACAAAGGTCAGCTCAAGAACTTCAGCCCCCGGTCCTCCCTCCCCCTCAATTAAGCACAGACTTAGGATGACTATTATCTTTCATACCCCCAAGAAGCGACAGTATACAAGATATATATATATACTTATGCTTGCTTAAGATGTAGTGACTATGTTGAAATGTGCTTCTTGAAGTCGTTTGGGTCTTTAAAGTGGTCTAAGTTTACGTGAGTGAGTGTGTGTTTTTTTTTTTGTTTGTGCAGTCCAAAATTTTGAGAGAGTTATTGATAACATTCTGCGACTTAGAAACTGAGAGATAATATATATATGATACAATTTCTCTTTCGTCTTTTTTCCCTTTTTCTTTCCTTTCCATTTAATTAATCTTTGATCCTAGTTTTAGTACTTTTAGGCCATAACATATTCTTCTGTTTTTGATCTAATTTGTTCTCTGTAATCAGTTATTAAGTTGATTGATTACATGTCCTAGCTAGACACGCCACGATTTACGCAGATCAACACGTCTGCCCCGCCACACGATAATTCAATACCTACAAACTTATACAACAATCATTTAACTCATCATCAATATATCAATACATGCAGTGTCATTGATTAGCCACTTTGCTTAGTATTTTGCCCCCTTCTATTCTCTTCTCTTGTTTTCTCTTTTTTTTTTGTCTTTTTGTTTTTTTTTTCCCTCTTGTGATTACTCGCTTATCGCTTATCTAAACCTTCAATTATCAGTATCATCATGGTGTCTCCTAAAACTCACGATACTTCTCCTTATTATGATAAGAGTCAACTAGATCCTTATGTGAAGAAGCAAAATGCTAAATTGATACAGGTGATTCAAAATTTTTTTACCAAATCCGTTCAAATTATTCTACAATCGCGACTGTTATCTGACTCAACTTTTAAAGATGAAAACATATCCTTTGAAAATAGTAATATAAAAATAAATAAATGGTTTAATATGCATATGTCAAGTTATTCGGATTCCTTAAAAGATGACTTGAAATTATGGAAGAATTTCACTGAAATTAATAAGGTGCCTCCTATGATCATAGAAACTTACTTGGACTTACGTGAAACTAGCTCTCGCGATACAGTTATGCTTAAAGATGATGATGATAATCGTTGGACAGTAGCCAAAGGCGGTGGTAAAAAACAAGAAATCGTTTTAGAAAGATGGTTGATCGAATTTGATCGTAATGATGTTTCCGGATCCTTCATTGATGAATTACCCCTTATTTATAAACAGGCTATCATATCATTTCGAAGCTTATATGCCTTCACCCGCTTAATGCCAGCATTTAAATTGAAAAAATCATTAGGTCAATCTAATTTGAAGAAATCTTTGGCCTTGGGAAACAAAGTCTTAGATGGTAAACAACCAATTAGCTCAAAAGGTAGAATAGGTTTATCAAAATCAATAATTCCCCATCAAATGTTAACTACTGAATCACATATGAGTCAGAAACATTTTTCCCCAATTCAAACTACTTTAGGTACCCTTAAAATATCAATTGCTTATAGAAATCATCATAATTTTGTCATTAGTGATAATGAAGTTGTGTTATCTAATCATTTCATTAATATGGATGCTGTTAACCAAGAAACACACCAAGAAGACGAAAAAGAAATTAATGATAATGATAACGATGAGTTGGCTAATCACTTAGCGGATGATATCTATAACGATCCTTCAAAAGATAAACCAGAACAAAAACCACTTTCACAACAACAAAAACAGCAAAAAAGATCATCACTCACGAGCAATTCGTCACTTTCTCCCAGTACATCTAATCATCAAATCAATGATCAAGTGTACGAGCAAGGTGTTTCAAGAAAACCTCCTTATAGTAGTCAAAGACCCTCAATTCAACCTTTCAAGATTGGTTCTATTAGCAACTCACCTCCATCGCATAACAATTTTGGTGGATCTTCACTAGAAAGGCGAATATCCATAACGAGTAATAAGTCTACCTCTAATGCGTCCTTAGCGGCACTTTTAAGAAACCCAAGAGGTAGTACATCCTCCACTAGTACCGCCAACAATATCCCAATTGCCAATACTGGTCATGGTCAACATACAGTTTCATTTCCAAGATCTATTTCATCATCCCATGGATCTCAGATACATAATGATGAATTGAACTCCCCGTTTTCTAATCCTGAAAGCGTTAGCAACACTCCCCGGTTTTCATCTTCGTTTGGTTCTAGAGCAAGTAGAAGATTCAGCAACACTAGCATTAGACAAAGTGGTAGTACACCAATGCAAGAAACCAACACTTCCTTCATGGGTACCAGTGTTGGTCTGTCATCGTCTAGTGCACCATTAAGTGGTTTATATATTGATGATGATATTAGTGATTTTGTGAAAATGATTGACAGTAAATCTGATTTGAGGATCTCTAATACTGGTTCAAAATTATCTAACTCAAAATTATCTCCTACATCATCTCATCAAAGTTCAAACAGCCAATTAGATGCCTTGAATAAGTTTCAATTGTTGAAGAGTCAACATCAACAATTAGGTGATAGTGTGAGTGCAAGCTTAATATTGCAACATAATCAAGTTAGCAGTAGTCGACCATCGAGCCGTAAATCGTCTCATTCCATTTATTCACCACCTCCTTCATTGCCTTCTAATTCTTATGATAAGCATGCACCTTCCATCAACTCACGATTAAAAGAGTCTACACCAGGGTCTGAAATCCAAGCAAGTGTTGGTAGTTCGGGAGGTAGTGAAAGCAATAATTCTCGAAAGAACAGTTATAATGCCTCATTTTTAAAATCATCATCTACGCATAGATTACTGTCGACTCCAGTAACTTCAACTACTATGGCTCATGCTACGCATCATAAAGCAAGTGGTCGTGAGTCAGGGGCTGGTGACTCAAAAACTGTTAGTGGGTTGTCAACTACTCCTTCAGCTTATAAATCTATCCATTATGAAAATGTGTTTGACGATGATGATGATGATGGTGAAGATTTCTATTTGTCTAATAAAACCAAAAAACAAGGTCTGTCATCATCATTAAGAAATCACCCAAGATCAAACCTTGAGGATGATGATGAAGATGATGATCTATTATTTACCATGAGTGATATGAATGTCACCAAGTAATTGTCTATAGATTAAATATATTTATTTTTACATCATCAACTTGTAGATATGTATCGGAAGTAATCGCTACTTAGGCCGAAGATCTTTTAGATTGAGTACCTCGGTTAAAAGAGCTCTGTAGATTCTTTAGGAATCAACTCGAACGAGGCAGCGGAAGATCTTCGGCATTTATCCAGCTCATTAGCAGATACCCAGATCAAAAGCTTATACAAAGAGAATCCATCGGTATGTTTCTAAGAACACAACCATCTGTCTATACTTAAAATCACAAGAGTGTTGATGTTGCATGACGGTCGAACTTCCGCGCTCTTTCTTTTTTTATAAAAAAAAAAAAAAAAAAAAAAAAAACATAAATATAATCAAGAACCAACGAATCCAAAAAAATATTTCTTAACCTCTGCTTTAGATTCAATTCCAGATGATAATATGAGACGAAGTCCGTTAAGACTCTTGCAACGCGGATCAACTTCGTTCACAAAGCAGGTTATAATTAGTCGGTCATTTCATCGAACATCAATCTGCTTTCAAAGTATCCGAACACCAATCGAGGAATATAATTTCAAGGTTGAACAGGGAACTTTAAGAGATGATCCATATCAGCGTAAAATTATCACGAACCTATCAGTTCTTCATGAAAAATTAGGTGGATATGAACCTCCGAAGGTTGAAACTCCGTCGATCGATAGTTTAAAACCAAAAGTTGGAATACTGAAAGTTTTCCAGTCATTTTTTGGACTGAAAGATACAATAAATTTAGGAGTTAATGATATTGAAGCCAATGAAATTAAAGGGATTTATTTATATGGAGATGTTGGATGTGGTAAAACAATGTTGATGGATTTATTTTATCATACAATACCATCCCATTTACCGAAAAAAAGAATACATTTCCATCAATTTATGCAGCATTTACATAAAAGATCACATTTACTTAAAGTAGAACATAATCATAATGATTTAGATGTTATACCATTATTAGCAAGTGAAATAGCTCAAGAACTGACAGTTTTATGTTTTGATGAATTTCAAGTTACGGATGTTGCTGATGCAATGTTATTAAGAAGATTAATGATGCTTTTAATAAGTCCTGAATATGGAGTAGTATTATTTGCAACTCTGAATAGAGCACCAGATGATTTATATTTAAATGGAATTCAAAGAGTTTCATTCATACCATGTATTCAACTTATTAAAAAGCAAACGATTGTAATTTATTTAAATTCACCAACTGATTATAGAAAAATTCCTAAACCTATGCTGTCAGTATATTATTATCCTAAACCAGGTGTTAAATATTTAAGTAAAACAAATCAAGTGAATTGTAAAAAACATATTGATTCATGGTATGAATTTTTTAATGCAGCAAATAAAAATCAAGAAATAGTGGAAGATTTTAAATTAACTGTTTGGGGTAGAGAATTAAAAGTACCAAAAAGTTCATATCCATACGTTGCTCAATTTAAATTTAATGAATTATGTGGTAAACCATTAGCAGCGGGTGATTATTTAACTTTGGCTCATAGTTTCCAATCATTTATTATAACTGATATACCTTATCTAAGTACCGATGTTAGAGATGAAGTTAGAAGATTTATTACATTTTTAGATGCGGTATATGATGCTCATGGTAGAATTGCCGTTACATCAGCTGCTAATTTTAAAGATTTATTTGTTGAACCAGAAGATTTAAAGAAAGATAATTATCAATTATATAAAAGACAACAAGATAAGGGTAATAAAGAAGAAACTTTTGAAGATGATGAATTAGTAGTAAAACATGGTTTTGATAAATCGGTTGCTAAAAAGGCCAATATGTTTGCTAATGATGAAGAAAAATTTGCATTTGCTAGAGCATTAAGTAGACTAGCCCAAATGAGTACTACTGATTGGGTAGATACCGTTAGAGATATTTAGTCTCATTACATTTAGTTGATATAGACATAGACACTAATTATTTATTATTATTATTCATATTTATTCATATTTATTCATATACTAAACAAAATTTGCAGTTGATTACATAATCCCTTACATAATACCAGCTCTTGCTTCTGCCCCCCCCCCCCCCCGGTTTGCCCATTACATAACCCCTTACATAAGCAGCACCCTCATCTACTTGAATTACTTAATTAGACAAGTCAAATGCCCAACTGGGAAGTAAGCCAGAATGTAAACATGGCTAATTATAACCTCTAATGAAATTCTTAAAATATACACAGGGGTCATAAATTAAAATTTATATAGCTTATGTAGAGAATGATGCTAGAATACCGTGTTGAATTCTTCTTGTTGTTGTTGTTGTTGTTTTTCTGTTTTTTTTTTGTTTTTGTATTGTTACTCTACTATTGTAATCTTATCTTTGTTAATAATTCCAAAAGGTATCTGTTGAAATGTCATTCATCGTATTATTCGAATTGAATATTCTGCTAACTCGTCTAACGATTACATTTTTTTCATTAAGTGTGTCAAAATGCTGTATTCAATTCTCTCTCTATATAAACCCTTCTGTACAAAAATTCCAATTACTAAATTCCCATCTCTACTAACTATTGCTTCTTAATCTTAACCCTTCAAACCATTCACAAAGGCAAAAGGGCAAATAAAAAAGATATAAGTTGCTTTGTTCTTTTTTTTTTTTTTTGCTTTTTTTTGTGTCTCAAAAGTAATTTGTATAGTAAAATTGTCGTTTTGTTAAAAACACCGCTAACAAAACAAAAATAAACCACACAAAAAAAAAAAAAAAAAAAGAAAAACATTTGATGTGTGTATTTGGATTTCAGCTGTTGTCCATTATAATTAAATACTTCTTTTCTTTTCTTTTCTCTAAATCTTTTTGATACTTCAAGTCTTGGTTTATATTCTTGTTGTGGTCTTAATCTTCTTCATTCCTATCGCTTTTGTCATTCGCTATCTGTTTATCTGTCTTCTTTTTCTTCTCTCCGTTTAAAATTTGTTTTTTTTTTTTTTCTCGATCTAACCTCTTCGTTCGCTAACCGCCCAATATCATGAACCATTCAAATCTATCTTCAAGTTCTCTACATGATAATAATTACTATGATATTTCGATTTCTAAAAATTTGAATTCATTAAATAATTCCTCCTCTAGTAATAATACTACTACCCATAATAATTCTTCAACGCCTGGTTTAGGTCTTATATCTAATAATAGCAACTCTGCTTTAACTAATCCCAAGAAAAAGTATCAATCATTCCATACTCCAAGAAGAGTTGGTTCATTAAGTTCATTACCTACTTTAAATGAATCTTCTAATCCAACTGTATTGGGGGCACCAGCCTCATCTTCAAAAAGACCCGGTGATTATTATATTCAAAAATTAAGTAATAGTTCATTAAATTTAAGTTTAGCTCCAAATTCTAAAATTCCAATTCCTCCAAATAATGTTTTACAAAATCGTAATAATAATAATAATAATCGTCCAATTTCTGGTGATTCAATAATATCTTTACAATCAAATTTATCCGATGATATGTCACTGGTTGGATCTTCACAATTTGATTTCCCCGATTCTCGTTTAAGTTCATTAACCAGTAATTCAATTTTATCTCCTTCAGATTCTCCTTCAACTCATAATTATCATTTTAATTTAAGTCAATCTTCAGTAAAAGAACCTCGTACTCCAAATAATAATTCCTTTAATGATAATGATCCAGTAGCTGATGATGACGTGGTTAATGAAATTGATCAAGTTAATTCTTCTCATTCTACTATTACTCTAAAGAATCCTTATCAAAAATCTCGTACTTCTCCGGCTAGTTCAAATTCAACTCCTTCAATAAGACAATCTTCTTCTCCTGCAATTTCTAAATCAAATGATCGTCCTACAAATTCAAAATCAATGTCAACTTCAAATATTCCAAGGGTAAATTCTAAATCTCAACTTCAACAATCTCCTTCCCTGACTCGTTCTTCTTCTGTAAGTTCCGCTCCAACTTTAACCAGAACTAAAAGTCGTTATTTAAACCCTAAAGAAAAAAAGGAAAGACAACAATTACGTAAAAAATTGTACGATGATAATGATGATGACGATGAAATATTGTCTAATGATTTAGATTTGGTTTTTAACGTTCCAGTTATTCAAAATAATGCTAAATTATATATGAATCAAAATAACTCTTCTAAACTACTATCTCATTCGGATTTAATCGCTGATAAAACTGATAATAAATATAATATCAATGAAAGTTCTCCAAGTTTCAATTCGCCTCGTCCATTCCCATTACCAGGAAAATTAAGCAAATCAACCAGCTCTCTTGATACGTTGAGTCCAATAAACAATACAAGTCCAATGAATAACGTTACTGATGAAAATGTAATCGAGGAAGAAGACGAAGAGGTCGATGAAAATGGTGAAGTGTCTGGAAACATGAACAACCCTGATTTTTCAAATTCTTCCCTATCATTTAGTATTGATAATGATCTGGAAATTACTCAAAACATTTCTAATTTTTATAATGAACGCTCAATGTCATTTTCTAAATTAGTTAAGATGAATCGTGAACAAAATGTTGTTTATAAATTACCAAATTACGTAAAATCTCAATCATCTACTGAAGATCTTCATTTAATATCCCCCGAAAAATTAAACTGCTTGGATCAAACGAGACCAATAAATTTACCTCCAAAGGCAATCAATGATAAAATGAAACATAATAAAGAATTCCATAAAGTTTTAACTAATTTTGAAATGAATACCAAAGCATGCACTGAATCAAGAAAAAAATTGAATGAACAATTCATGATGAATCAACAACAATGGTTTAAATTAATGTTATCCAATGAAAAAGAATTAAACAAAAAACTTACCTATGATAAAAATTCAATCAGAAAATTAAACTGGGATCTGGTTATCCCAGACAAATTTAGATTTGAATATTTCCTGAGAGTTTTAGAATCTATTTCTAAACCTGAGGATGTTAGTAATATCACTGAACAATTTACCAAAGCTGACATTAAATATAAGGACTTGTCTCTGCAAATGAAAGCTAGTAAGGATAATGAATTTGATAAAACTATCGAAATGATTCTTGATCGTCCATTATTCCAATGTTTGATGACTGAATTTGAAGAAAATGATGCATCCGATTTCAGCTTGATTAAATTTAAATCAAATTTCAAGTACTTACTTTATATCAAATCATTATCAAATGGATTAAAGAAACACGATGAAATATTTCTTATTCCTATATTCCTCATTATGTTTCAAAATCACCAACCTATCAACGAAATATATAAACTTTTAGAAATTTATAACCATCAAGTTTTCAATTCAGAATTATTGAATGAAATCAATGGTAGTTTATCAAACTGGTCTACAGCAATCCCATCCAGTTCGGTATCAAAAGTCTTGGGCCGTTTCAACCATAAGGAATTCGATCACCTTAGTTCAAATGTTTTTTTCGAAATCTTGATTCAAATTAATGATAAGTTGCCTTTGAGTTTGAGTGCACCATCTACTCCTATATTAAGTCAACCGGGATCATTTGGTATTGGTAGTCCATTACCTTCTTTACCCGGTTCACCTGTTACACATCAAACTAGTGATGGTACACCAAGTTCTAGAACTTCTTCCCTCGCTTCGTCTTCTAATCCTAACTCGATCGATGGTATGCAAGATTTGTTTACTCATTCTCATTTGAATTCTTCGTCACTTAATTTGATCGCCAAGTTTTTACAGATACTATTAATTTACTCACATTCATCAAAAACTAAATTGAAGAATAATTCTAACATTTGTCAAAGTTTCTTGGTAGTTATATTTAAATATTACCATATCAATTGGAATGATTATGGTGACTTAATCAAGGGTAATAAGTCAATTAGACTTAATAAAAGTATGGATCAATCTGCTAATTTGGACTCATTTGTTGATAAATGGAAAAATGCTTTTAAAAAAATTTAGTACGACAAATAATATAATTAATTCTTCACTTCTTCTAATCTATTTTATGCAATTATATAGTACATATATATATATTTAATTTTACATATCCAAATCAATGGCATCAGGGTTTTCTGTGTTATCTGTGTTATCTGTAACTGCCTCAGTCGATTTGACAAACCCCATTGGATTTATTGCTTCTTTTATAACAACATCATTTTCAAAAGTTTTTGCCACACTTCTCTTGAACCTCAACATTTCTTTGAATGTTGGTTCATTTCCATTTTCCAATTCAAATCTTTCCCATTTCTTCCAAACTATTTTCATTGGTTCTGATTCAGGATTTCCTAATTTGGTTATGAATTGAAATAATGATCGAACTCGATTAAACTGCTTTTTTGATGTCTCGAATTCAACATATTCCAAAGTTGTTGACACCAAATGTGGTACTCTAAATTGTTTATCATTGAGAATTGAAGAATATACATCTCGTAATCTTTTGTCATCTTCAATTGTGGCTAACTTTGAAAGTAGAAACTGATACATTTCCAACTTGGCTGATAAGTTGACCTTTTGGTCCTCTTTCGACTGGCCCTTTCGTTCATTAAACTTGGTCATCGACGTAATTCCATGTTCAATGATATTAATTGACTTCATTATTGAACCTTGATCTTGTTCAAATTGAGAATAAAGAACGTAAATAGGTTTGCTCAAAGTTGGTGGAATGTCCTGTGAGAGACACTGATCAAATAAGTCTCTGATTCTTTCAATTGGTATGGATTTGGTATGATTATTGTACAAGATTATTTTAGTTAAGTAATTGTTCCAAATTTCAAACTTTATTTTATAATCAGTGAAAAGTTTAAGACTTATCTCGTATACGCTGAACGATTTTTCCCAATATTTCTGTTGCTGTAAAAATGATGCATAGCTAAGCAATATTCTTGGAGTAGAAATTTTTAGCTTCGTGATTTGTTCGTAGGCTTTGATAATTTTATTAATAGTTTCTGTATGATCTTCGTCTTCATCGATTAATGATTCTAGAAGATCTAAATAGAACAGCCAGAGCTTTACCGATTTATGCATTCTAAGTTGAACTGCAATTGAGATGTCTAAATAATCGATATCTTCCTCACTAGAAAATAAAGTGTCCTCAATTATTGTGATTGACTCACTCTCCTGTCCGTCTCCTAGAAGAATTTCACTCCATGCTATATAAACCTGAGCCAATTCGTCTGGATGTTTGAATTGTGATTTAACTGCTTTGCTGAAAATTAATGTTGTCGTCTTAACATCATTATTATTCGAATAAATGTTTGCGTAACTAATCCATAAATCAGCAAAAGTGACATCATTTGTTACCGACACTGCTTTAAAAGGGTTGACTGTTGTCAAAGCTTGAACATAAACACTCAATTTTTGCTTCATATCCTTCGATATTTCAACTCGCTTAATCCATTCATTCAAGTTATTGGGGTCTTGTCTTAGCTTCATATCATTGATCATTAGTTCACGATCGTCGATAAATTTTTCAAGTAAAGAAATTCTGTAGTCAGCTTCTTTGATGAGTAGGTCCTGAGGGTTTGAATCGATCTCGCCTTCAAGTTTAATTATTATTGATTGCTCGAATTCTGTATAAATATCAAATAACAAAGTGAAGTCTTTCAAGGTCTTACACTTTTGTAAACTATTATAACAATGGAATCTGACCTTACTGAAGTTTCTTGTGCCAATATAATAGAAAATCAATTTCGAATATAACTTACCAATCTGGTCAGGGAATTTTTCGATTCCCTGAAATACTAACGATTCTATTATTTCATCATATTGAGAGGATATTGAAGGGGAATTCGTAAGTAAATCAACAAATTCAGACCATAATTCAACAGGCGATTTCAGGAGGGTCAAATAATCGTATATGTTGGATAATACTGTCTGAATGAGTTGTAATGCATTCTCAATCTCTCCGAATTGAACTAACTTTGTGATTATTACATCTATGGTTAAATCTCCAGTACCCTTTAACTCATCCGGGGTTGAATATTGGTAATACTTCATATAGGTTATTGCTCCTAATCTACCGCCTATATCATCGGCGAATTTGAGATACAAGGGCCAAATAAAATGATGCTGGCTTATTGGTAAATAATACAAGGCATTATTAAAGGTTTGTCGTATAAGAGTTACTTCGTGTTGTTGGTTGTGACTTAAGTATAATAGGTATTTGAGCCATAGTAAAGGTAAGTCTTTGAGCAATTGTAAAGACTTCTCAAATAGTCCAATTATTGAAGTAGGAGAAATATTCTCCTCGATGACAACATCCAAGTAGAGGATCCACAACTTATAAGAGCGTGGGAACTGAAGAACTGCTCTATTTAATATAAAGATCTTATTCTCAAAGGTCGATGAGGTCTTTGTGCGGTAGTATTTGATCCATATTGATAGGTCGAGCGGGGTTTTAGCGATTGCTTCTTCAAACAAAATATCTTTATCGGTGATGTAGGTATCTGGACTCCATGATGACATTATGTTTTAAGGAAGGTATCGAAGTTTGAAGGATTTCTATACCTTTTTCAAAAAGTAAAAAAAAAAAAAGAACATCAAAAAATCTTGATATCCATATTCCTGCACATGACCACCAACGAAAAAAAAACTCGGGAAAATCCAGCTGATAGAAAAATTAAAAACTCACTTAAGGGAAATTATCACCAATAATCCATCAATCAATTGATTAATCATGTCTGGATCAGGTAATAGAGAGCAAGTTTTCCCCACTAGAATGACCTTAGGGGTCATGAAGGGGAAATTGAAAGGTGCTCAACAAGGGCACTCCTTGTTAAAGAGAAAATCAGAAGCATTAACCAAGAGATTTAGAGATATCACTCAAAGAATTGATGACTCCAAAAGAAAAATGGGTAGAGTTATGCAAACTGCAGCTTTTTCTTTAGCTGAAGTTCAATATGCCACTGGTGATAACATTTCCTATCAAGTTCAAGAATCAGTACAGAAAGCCAGATTTCAAGTTAAGGCTAAGCAAGAAAATGTTTCTGGTGTCTACTTACCCACCTTTGACAGTCATATAAATGAAGAGATCAATGATTTCAAGATGACTGGGTTAGGTAGAGGTGGTCAACAAGTGCAAAAGGCTAAAGCTGTCTACACTAAAGCTGTTGAAACTTTAGTTGAATTGGCATCTTTACAAACGGCGTTTATTATATTAGATGAAGTCATCAAAGTCACCAATAGAAGAGTCAATGCCATTGAACATGTCATCATTCCAAGAACTGAGAATACTATAAGTTATATTAACTCAGAATTGGATGAATTGGATCGTGAAGAATTTTATAGATTGAAAAAAGTTCAGGAGAAGAAACAAGAAGCTACTGCTGCTGAGGAGGCTGAACTTGCTGCAGCTAAACAAGCAGCTGAAGATGCAGCTCAAGAAGACAAAGAACAATCCACAGACCAGGGCGAGGATACTGGTAAGAACGAACAGGAAACTGACCAAGCGAAGAAGCTGGATGGGAAGGAACAAAGTGATTTACTTAAAGAAGACGAAGATGATGTTATCTTCTAGTTATTTTCAATACACCTCTTTCTATTTCAATTCTTCACCCACTAGACTGTTGTCTCAATCTTTATATTTTCAAATAAATTTTTCTTCCCATCTTTCAGAAAGTAAATAAGCTGGATTCTTGTAGTCAATATAAAATTAAGAAACCTTAAGTGTATTTTGGCCAAAATATGATTTTATTTGCCAAAATGTGTAAATTTTTTTTTTTTTCAGTGAGTTGGAACGTTCATATATTTAATTTTACCTGAACTTGATAAAGAGAATTTCAAGATTCAAATACCTCTGGCTGGTCTTCCATATAACTCCAGGGATTCATTGGCAATAATTTAGTGATAATTTCAAATCAGAAATTTGACAGAAAAATCTACGAAAAAAAGCTAAGTGGAAAATTTATTATACAAACAAACATAATAATATTTAAATAAACAATTATAATAAAGAACTACAAATCAGAACATTTTGACAAATAATACAAAATAAGGCAACTAATGGGCTCTGAATCCAAATTTCTCCACCAACGCCCAATAACTTGAGGCAGAAGCTTTTCTGAACCTCTTTCCAAAAACAATCATCAAGAACGATAAAGCCCAGAGGGCCATACCAATACATCCAATTGCAATGTAAAGATTCTGAGTACCAACAGCTTCTAACCAAGGGGTAACCGCATAACTGAAACCAAAACCCATGGAGTTTCTAATGAGGATCATAGTTACAAGACCATCACCCGAAACCTCCTTGTAACAATCTATAATGTAATTGATGGCAATGGCACTTCCAATAGGGAATGTGGAGCAGATCATTCCTAATCCAAAGGCAAGGCCCACCCAATGAATACCCTTTTCGGCACCGATCCCATATAAGAAACAACCGAATGGATGAATCAACATTGGAATAATTGAAAGGTATAGTCTTGTTTCGGGTTCTCTCATCCCTTTCCCCTTACGAGCTTGTAAAATGGTAAATTTGTCAACAATACTACCAGAAAACCAACTACCGATACTAATACCTATAAACGGACAGACGAAAAAGACACCAATCATGTCAGCTGAAAAATTATAGGGTGGACTTGAAAGAACAGTTGAAATAGTGGCATTTACCACGTTGAACCATGAAAGGACAGCACCAACTGTGAAACCAGCAAATACAATGCCAGGATATCTAAGGAGATAGAATGGCATCCACATAGATTGGAAAAAAACATTTTTCTGTCTAGAATCTCTTGCACCCCAAAATTTGAGTCTCTGCAAGAACGTCTTTCTTACGTATTGAGTCTCTGTTGGAGTTTCTGAGCTATTTATTTTTTCGATATTCACATCAACTCTATCCTTTTTATTATCCTGGTTAGATTTAATACTCTTTACCTCGTCAACATGATCCAACTCTAATTCAGGAGGACGATAATACATTGTTTCTTCGAGGAAGAAAAATAAGATAACAAGAATAACCGCAGTTATTATGGCTGCAATAAATTGAATCCATTGCCAGCCATATCGATCTGAAATGAAACCAGCGGCAATACCACTTGCAAATGGAATGTTAAATAAAATAAAACAGTACCAAGCGATCCATGCACCTCTTTCATGGGCAAAAAAGATATCAGCAATACAAACTTCAATTAAAGTCTCAATTGGGCCATAAAAGAATCCACAAAAAAACCTGTTCACATACCATTCGTTTGAACTTTTCACATAACTTGTCCATACTGAGCAAAGCATACAAGCCAACAAAGCAAACAAGATTACTGGTCTTCGTCCATACGTTAAGCCAAGGGGCTGCCAAATTATTAACGTTGACCAACCAAAGAAAAGATACTGAACACCGACCCCTGAATTAAGAACGTCAAGAGGTATTCCAGTATCTTCTTCGATAACAAGCAATACTGCTGATAAAGCAGTAGTCAATATATCGGCTGCAAACACAGCTAATAATAAACAAAAAGCGACAGTATACTTCCGCCATTTACTCCAACAAAGTGGATCTTCGGGGTCCAGAGTTGGTTGGGGAATAAGCACTATATCATCACCTTCTTCGTGTACAACATTCAAGTCCCCTTCGATATCAACCAAGTGGATTGTACCTGGGATTTTAAGTTCATGTTCAGCTTGTGGAGTCATATTTGTTATTGTTTATGGAAAAAAACATAGAAATAGTCCAAGAAGATGTTAATTATTTAAGTGATTTCTGAAATCCAAACTTTTCACGGGGAAACATCTACCCAAAAGGGTCTATCAGTAATCTGATAAAGAATTTTCAAAACTTATCAGCTTTAGGATATTTCGTACGACGTCTGATAAGACCATTATCAGTTGACAAAGAAAAGTTTATCATAGTCGTATCTTTTTCCCTTTTTTTGAATATAAGTAGCTATGCTGAGGTTGCTATACCCATTAGAGTTTGGACTTACGATTATTCAGTATATTCCGAGATATTAATCAGTTGTTTTTACTAGTATTTTATTAGTATCCCTTACCTTATCAAGATACTTATTGAAGTACCCGAGAGATTTTTCTTTCGTGAATACTTGTCTCTTCAATGTCCATTTGGTATATCCTTTGTCTTTATCTTTACAAATTTTTAGAGTAGACTATTAAAAAGAAAAACAGGACATTTATTTCTCCCAATTTGTTCTCCCAATTTGTCTTCCAATTTGTAGCTGCTAAATAAGATCCTGCGCATGCAGTTCTTTTTTTTTTTTTTTTTTTTTGTTAAGCCAGGCTAACGTTATTTGCAAGCATTAGAAAAAGTTTAAAGACGGTGGATTAGTTTACCTGGTCCTTAGAAATTTCCTTTTTTTTTTGCTACTCGGGGTGCATTATCACATCGACTTGAGGTTCATTTTCTATTGTCTATCCTAAGTAATTAATGCAAAAAATGTGGATCATGCAATATTTTTAACAAAGACGTAAAAGTACCGTCTTATCTCTATATTTTGTACTTGGATTCTGGATTACTTTCCCATTCTTCAGGATCTTTTGTCTTCGCTTTACAATTTCCCTGATTAGCATCAGTCTTATCTGTTCATCAAATATACTATTCCTTATTCTATCGTGATATACCGTAAAAGGTAAAGAAATGATATTTTAGGTCTATTGGGAAATAATCTACAAACTTCTTATCTTGAGACATGGTGGAGTCAAATAAATGATATAAACATTCTTGAACCCCGAGGTTTATTGGTCTTTTTTTTTTTTTCAAACATTAATCATAACTCAATTAAAATGACAACCGCTTACATTAATGCAAGTATTTATACTTGTGACGAAGAAAAATCCTACAAAGAAGCTTTTATTGTTAATACCGATGGTAACTTTGGTAAAGTTGGTACTACTAGCGAAATCCTTAGTGAAGCTAAGGATAAAGATTTGAAAATTGTTGATCTCAAAGGTCAATTCGTTCTTCCAGGGATGCATGATGCTCATAGTCATTTGTTGATGGCTTCAAAAGAAAAGTTATTCGAAGCTAAATTGGGTTGTGATAAGGGTCCAGAAGAAATTGTTAAGGAATTGAAACACTATAATGACTGCAATTGTCATTACTTGGATTCAGTTAGTAATTGGATCGTTGGTAATTTCTATCATTATGCTCATTTTGAAAATGGTAAACCAGATAGGAAATTCCTTGATGATGCTTTTGGTGATCAACCAGTGGTCATTAGAGAGTATACTACTCATAATATATTTGCTAATACCGCTGCATTAAGAGCAGCTGGTTATGAAGATAATCCTAAGGATCCTTGGGATGGTTGGTATATTAGAAGGGAAGACGGAACTATTACTGGTGAATTGATTGAAGGTGCTGCAACTAGATTATTTGCTTCTTTACCCAAGGGAAAACCAGAAGATAATATCATTGCTTTGGAATATGGTGTAAAAATGGCTAATCGTTTTGGTTTCACTGCTGTTCAAGAAGCTTCTGCCAATACCATTTACCTTGACGCTGCAAAAGCTCTTGAAGACCAAGGAAAGATGACGGTCAATCTCGATGCCCATGTAGTGTGTTATGGGGTGGGTGCGTTTCCAGCCGAAGCTGTTGGTACTTTACACCATACCATCTACAAAGCCAAGTCGTTTAAAACTGATCATATTGATGCCACTCATTTAAAATACTGGCTTGATGGTGTTCCTTGGAAAGAAAATTATTCTCATTGCCCATTAACTGAAGATGGAGAAATTGATTATGATAGGTTATTGATTCCAAGAGAATTATTCATTAAAAGTTTAGAAGGGTTTGTTGCTGAAGATAGAATTTGTAAAATTCATTGTTGTGGACAAGGTTCTGCACGTTTTGCTTTGGATGTTATTGAAGATATTAGAAAGAAGTATCCAAATTCTAATAGACTTGAAATTGCTCATAACATGTCTGTTCATGAAGATGATATTAAGAGATACAAAGGTCTTAATGTTACTGCTGAAATGAGTCCAGCTACCTGGTCTGATGAAGATTATCAACCGGAAGTCAACCCTCACTCTGTTTATCCTTTCAATGCATTAAAGGATAATGGTGCTTTGATTACAATTGGATCCGACTGGGTTTTTGCACCTTTGACCTGTAACATTTTCCCTGCTTTGCAAAGTATTACGGAAAATAAACACGGTTGGGATTTGACTAGAGAAGAGGTTGTTGAAATGGTGACAATGAATGGTGCAAAAGCTATGAATAGAGAAAAGAGGGAAGGAAGTATTGAAGCTGGTAAGCTTGCTAATTTTGTAATTTTAGATCGTGACTTACTCAAGGCTGATAAAATTGATGATACAATTGTTTACAAGACCTTTTTTGAAGGTAAGGAAGTTTATGATTATGAAACTGATGAACTTAAACACCTCCAAGGAAAATACTTGGTTTAAGAAAGTTCTTATCTACTTCTACATGCAACTCTTACCTTATGTTTCTCTTTACTTTTTTTATTGCTCCCGTTGACGGTCAATACCTCTTTGCCTATTGTTTTTGTTTTGTTTTATGTAATATCAATAGTTTGTTTAACACTGTAAAAAACCATGTAATATCATTTTTGATTTCTGCCTTTTGTTTTCCTGTACTCTCGAAGTGAATTTCATATGAATATACCAATGATTAGTAATAAGTAAATCACATCCAGCCTCACTAGTCACACACTTTTACGTAGTGAAATAAGACCATGTTTGTTGGGTTAAATATAAACTTTTTTGTTTCTCTAATTTTTTTCGTTTCGGGAGCTGCTTTTCGAGAGTTTTAAGCATTGTCAAAAATTTTGCCCAATAAATCATGATTTCATGGACCTATTGCTTATCATTAGCTTTTTGAATATGCAGACTATTGTACTATCAGTTCTTATAGCGCTAAAAACTACTTCGATAAACTTGGGTTTGAGAGAGGAGTTACGTTTCCGGTTTGACGAAAGCAATCAAAAATATCCTGAAAGAATCAACTTGATTAAGGAGTTAAGATTTGCGGCCTCCTCTTCCTCCTCCTCTTATTGAGCTTTACGATTATTTTATATTAAGTATTATCACTACGTAATCAATTATGAATTATTTTAAAATTTCAGACTCTATATTGTAGAACTGGTTGAATAAGTACTGAATTCTGTTTTTCATGTGGAAAGTTCACTCAACTTCAATCATTCTATTGTTTTCATAACGTTTGTTCTTGCGTAGATAACGTTTCATTCTTGCCGGAGGTTTTTTCTCCTTGCTCCTTCTTCTCTTATTGTGTTTACTGAATTTTTTTAAAAAAGCGTTATCTTAATCAAGCCGTTGACGCATGAAAAAAGGTATTAGTGAAATATTACTAATTGCAAAAAAAAAACACCGACTTAAAACCTTGTTTTGAAAAATTTCGGAATCTTTCGAACTACATCAGGATTTCACCTCAGTAAGCTCTCGGTTGATGCGGTATTAAAAATACCCCTCAAGGGTATTTATAAATGTGAAGAAACTGGCGGGCAAATCTGTAAATAGAAGTGCTGCATTCCTTATCTAACAGCACTACATGGGGTGCGTGCTGTGTGTTTTGAACCCAGGGAAGTCCTTGATTCTTCTTATCTCAATTATCATTCACTATTCTATATAAAATTTTGGCATCCTGGAAAGTTCTGAATGATTAATAGGATTACCAAAGCAAATCTCAAAGTTCCTTGTGGGGATCCAACTTTTGAGTTTTAATATTTTATTTCTGCGTTCATTCTTTTTTTTCTATTATATTCACATATTTGATAGCTTCAGCTTCTATCAGCATTACTACTGCTTGTCAAATGAGAGACAGGGCGTGGATGCCTACTGTTTTTCAATTTGGACTGCTTTGAACCTTTTGGTCTGTGGGGCTTTAAAATTCCGAGTTCTTATCTGTAACTCAATCTGTAAACTGCACGTCAATGCAAACTCCAATGGCCGAATTAGTGGTTGCAGCAAAAACACACCCGTACACCCCAAACAGTAATACATAAAGAATTTTTTAAATTTACGTTGCTTCACGTTACTTTAAAAAACAACTATTTCTTTTGGTTTTTATCCATAATCTTAATGAATAATTTGGAGTTTGGGCATTTTTAAAGTTTTTTCGTATTACTTATTAATTTTTACTTTTTTGATCCAAAAGTTGCAAAAAACATAGACTCGTTCTTCCTTCAGCATGTTCAAGTCTTAAAATCTTTCTTAAGGGAAACTGAAATTGAGCATATTAGCTACTTCATCTACAGGTTCATTAACAATTAATAACAGGTTTTTGGCTTAACTAAACATAGTGGATCTTTTTTTTTTTTTTTCACGAAATCTTAGAAGTTTGAGCTCATCACATGCACAAAAAGTTAATACTTAATGTCTACGGCCATATCTAGCATAAAGCATGATTACCCGTCCGATCAATAATTATTAAGCTGCTAAGAGCGATGCTGAGTACGGTAGTGGGTGACCATACCGGAAACCATCGTGCTGTAGACTCCCTTCAATTTTTTGCAGTTTTTTTCGCATTTTGATATTTGGGAAGTATTTTACAAAATTAATTTCAACCCTCGGGAAGTTATATTCTTCTACAAAAGAGTAACTAGATAATAGACACTAATCAAGGAGTATGTGAATTCAATTTACCAAGAAACTCTTGTCCCTAACTAAACACTAGATGTACGGAGGTTTTTGCCCTAACTAAACACTAGATGTACGGAGGTTTTTGCCCTAACTAAACACTAGATGTACGGAGGTTTTTGCCCTAACTAAACACTAGATGTACGGAGGTTTTTGCCCTAACTAAACACTAGATGTACGGAGGTTTTTGCCCTAACTAAACACTAGATGTACGGAGGT